>SRPS01000102.1:0-91843 GCA_018360175.1 Claviceps arundinis
GAGCGCACATTCCCAAGCTTAGAAAATCTTTCAGGCTTAGGGCGTGCGTTCTACAAGCTTATACAAAAGGGGGGTCACGCGCGAAGGTAGTAGGTACATTATACATAGCTCGCTCCCCAGTGCCCACTTGACCACGTTCTTGAGAACTAGCCACGATCTGGATCCAACCTATTTTCTTGAGTTGACATGGATGATGAGGCTTTTCTTGCGCCTTACTCCCCTGTTGTTGTTCTTCGTTGTCCTTCTGGAGAAACACTATGTAATCACAAAGCCTTCGGGTGTATCATGGATCCTTGGGAATATGTACCTAAGGTATAATGCATGACACTTCGCCCCGCCCTGCGGAGTACATACCTACACATGTCACAAAGCCTGAAAGCGGACAATGGATCTACGGTCGAGGTGCAAAGCCGTGGCGCCGGGCCGATGCTCAATGACGTCACTGACGCTATCGACGTCGGCGCAGCCTCGGATGACGACGTGCATGAGTGAGTTATGGGCAGATCATCATCTCGAACCTCGGACATCCGGAGTCGGGGTTTAAGAGGGGACTACCTATCAATATGTCAGCATCATGTCGCACTAGAGGTGGACTAGAAGCCGTTGCAGCTAGTTTCATCGTTCTTTGCGGTCAAGACTAAGCAAGTGAGGTGAACAAGTGTCCATCGAAGTGTTCAATGTAAAAGAATTCCCTCACCACGCATTCGATGCACTTTCTTTCTCAATCACTACTACTTACACTTTCCCGACAGTTGACCTCGAAAATACCTTCGTCGTCATCGTCGTCAACCCAAATCTCGCCTCTGCTATACAGTCGACTCCGTCCTACTGCCAAGATGGCCACATCGCGTCGTATCCTGATCACTTCCAAAAATACCGGACTATGGCAAGCGGAACAGGACGAAGAAACGGCAGCAAAGGTTACGGAACTGCTGCAACAAGATTTCGAGGTATGAGACTCTGTGCAACCTCTGTGGCATCTATATCGTCAGCGTTCGCCATTCGGTTTGTGTGCATATACGCTAACACTCTTGTAGAAACATCACGTCTTTTTTAATTCTCGCGGATTTCACAATCACGTACGTCTCATAGTCTGGACCTCGACATACTTGTGTGACCTACTCATCAATCTTCCATGACAGATCACCCACTACCTTCTGACGCTCTACGGTCTTGGGGCTCCCATCTCAGCCCTTGAAACGGCTTATGACGCCAATGAGCACTATCAGCAAAAGGCGATCTCTGTGAAACACAGCGTCGTCACGGAATTACAGCGAAACTGGTCTGCTAACGCGTCAAACTACCTCGGTGTCGGCGAACACTATCCCGACTTCCTCGCTTTCTTCCAGCTCGAGATTGACGAAAAGGGCTGGGAAGCCGTCCTCAGTGAATTTGTCTTCCAAGATACTTCAAAGTCCCGAGATATATACCAGCGACTGTTTGCTGGCATCTGTCATCCTCTGATCCAGCTTCAGTTTGGCCTGGAGTGGGAGCAACCAGCCCTTATAGCCGCGGCGCTCGCTCAGGCAGCCGTACATGATAACTCCTTGGGAGACTTCTTTGACAAGGTCGATGCCGCTGTAGAAGCCAACGACAAGTCTGGCGCAGAGGTGCCGCATCGGTATCTTTCACGCGTTTGTGAAGAAATTCGCAGCAGCGATTCACCCTTGAGGAATGCCGCAGAGTGGAAGGACTCCGATTCATTGTTCGATGGCGTTTTGGCGAGGACCTTGAAGGAGGCTATCGAGCTGGCAACTTCGTTGCGAGTAGAGGAGAAGGATCTCGACGAGAGAACTGCGGAGATGCTGCATCACAATGCCTATGTTTCGGCAGCATCATCACAGTATCCGCCTCGCGTTCCCAGATATGACTTCTTCCTCATGTAAGTATCTCATACGCCTCAGCCAAGTAAATTTGTCAAAACGTGACGTTTTGCTAACTGGGCCTGACTGCCGTGTAGTCATAGCCTCAACGCATCGCTTTTCTTCCTGTCGCTGGACAAGCCTTTTATTCCAGTAAGTGGGAGAATACGATTGCTTGAACACAAAATGCGCTATGACGTGCTTCAGTATATTGCCCGTGGATGCCCTCTCCTCAGGATGTCCACCATTCGGGAATGCAGTACACATGTCATGCAGGAAGCGAAACTCCCTGTAGATCTTTTACCCACATTCCAGAACATCTTCGACGACGGGCATGTGGTGAAGGTAGTTCGATCCTTGTTGCTGGCCGAGGAGACTTCTTCGGAATGGGAGGGAAGTCGGTGGATGCGGCTGAGCAACGTTGAAGACTGGCTGCAGGCGCATCGTATGTTGCTGAGAGGGGTGCAGGGCCAGAACGACAAATGGATTTATGGGACAGGGTTTACATCCGCGTGGAAGGACATGCCGCTGCTTTCAGATTCCGAAGAATCTTCTGATGATTCTGATGATTAAGACAATCAGTGTCCAACGCGGGAAAAGACATCCTGTGCAGGGCTTTTTTGATGCCTGGAATTGCATCTGTCTCGGGCCATGAATAGAAATGAGACCACGAACAGTGATAGACCAGCAACGTAGTCTGCTGTTTGTGTCCACTATCTGTCGGAGTAGTGAGTGTGAATAACATGTGTAATGGCCAACGACATGGCAAAGTGATGCTGCGGATACTCATGCATGCTCAGCAAACTCCATGTATCGCATTGCAGCCTCGATTCTGCTCATAGTGAGCATGGCGTGTGATGTAAGACCAAAGATTGCCGTCTACGAGAAGATTCCATTCGAAAAATTCCACGGCTGTTTGAGGCCTTCATAGCCCAACGGAGCAATGTCAATATTTGTACATATACGATCAGTTAATACAAGGGAAAACGGCCGTATTAGATGTATTAAGAGACTCAGATAGAGTGGAAGTTCAGTGAAATCCGCGACCTTAGACGTTTTTGCATAATCTGACTTCTTGGGGAGATCATTCTTAGTCTTGCGGTCATAGGGTAGTTCAATGTTTCGGGCCTGTCAGAGTAGACGACTAATAGACCGTGAATCTTAAGACCAGATAAGTTCTGAAAAGGGGTAAAGGGGCATCGATGTGAAAGGGCATGCTTCACGAAGTCATCATTGTTCCTAGGGAAGGCGCGTATGTAGTACGATACGGCGGGTGTTGACGAGATTGCAGCTTCTTCGTCTTTGAGAAGATAGCTTCAGCGTTTGACGTATCCAGCGAAGGGGAACAGCAGTAACACACAACAAGTAAACGACACCAAACAGCTCAATCAGTCAACAAGTCAATAAGCCAGTCGCAAACGCCAAACGTCAAATTATCGACGTACACAGCTTATAAGTCAAACATCATTCGCAACCGTAAAAAGTTCATATGCTATTGTAACCAACGACGTGGACTGCCTCCTACGCCAGGCTCTATTCCAATCCAATCCATCCATCCGAATCCTCGCCCTCATCCTCCCCCATTCCCTTCTCCTCACCATTCAGTGGAACCACCGCGTGGACTTCCTTACCCGTAACGCTCTTCTCGGATGCCTTCTTGTCAGCCTGCCCAAGCAAATAATCCACCATGTACACATTCTCATCCGCCAGTCGCCGAATCTCATCCCTCATTCTAGCCACCGCACGGGATACGATCCGCAGCTCCACATCCACTTTACTCCTATTAGCCGTCAACCACACACCATGCTTATCAATCAGGGCCTTGATCCAGAGGAGACAGAATTCCATATGGGGGGATTCTTCCGTCTGGGCGGCCACGAATCGGAGAAGCCTTGAGACGTAGACTCTGGGGAGATTCCCGACCGTAAGGGCTATGTCGGGAGAGGGAATCGCCTGGAAGACACGCTTGATCAGACCGGCTTCGTTGAGGCGGAAAGCCATGACGAGGGCCTTGAGGAAGTCCCGCTCCGACTCAAGGACGTTGAGCGTTGAGGCGGGGGTGATTTCCATGTTGAGATCAAAGGGGTCAAACTGGATCGTTGTGTCTAGGCTGTAGATGAGGAGACCCTCTGTGGATGCGGCGCAGAAGGCTGTTCCGGTGGGTGAGAAGGCGAGGCCGTTGACGCGGACGGCGGGGAGCTTTTTGCGCGCGGAGGGGTCGCCGCCACGTTTGGAGCCCGGTAGACTGGTGTCTATGCGGTCTTCGCGGTCGGACTCCTCGCCTTGGTCGTCTAGCTCATCTATGGGGCCGGCCTCGGTGAGACGCTTGCTGTTGAGGAACTCTTGAGTGCCCGAGAGGGAGAGGTTGACGCTGACGGTGTACTTCTTCAGTAGAACCATGGTTGTTACTGAGTAGAGACAGATGTACTTGCTGTTACCGCCGGCGAGGAGACAGCTTCCATCGGTGCTGTAGCGAATGGCGTTGAAGCTCTTGGTTCCCGATACGTTGGCGGCTGTTCGGCGATCGCCAAACTTTCGTCCTCCAGATACATCGCGACGGCCGTCAAGGCCAGCGACCTGTTCGGCATCTGCCATGGACCAGAACGTCAGTTGGCCGTCGAGTGTCGAGATGGCGAGCTGGAGTGAGTCTGGTCGGACGGCGATATCCAGCACGTCTGCCTGCAACTGGAGGGGCTCGCTCGTTTGTGTTCGACTGAAGATGGACCAGATTCGCGCTGTGCGATCCCAACTTCCACTGACCAGCGAGTCGCCGTTGGGTGAGAAGGCCAGCGCGGATACCGGTCCCTCGTGGCCGGATAGCTGGTCCAGGAGTTGGCCCGTTTGGACGGACCAGATGTGAATGTCGAACGAGTCGAGCGAGCCGGCCGCAACGACCTCACCACTAGGGTCTACAGCCATGCAGGAGAAAGATAGTCGCGTCGGCGCGGTGAAGGTGCGGAAATTTCTGTACCGAATAAGGTCCCATGCTCGGATCGACCCGTCCAGACTAGACGTGAAGAGCACGTTGCCCTTTTTGGCGAATTCGCATGCGGTCACGCCGCTGGTGTGCTCAGTAAATGTGACAATGCAAAAGCCTGAGTCAATGTCCCACACCTTGATCTTGCCGTCGTCCGCTGTTGTGACGATGCGTTGTCCGTCCGGAGAGTAGACGAGGGAGTTCATGGCGTCAAAGTGGCCCTGTTGTTTCAAGATGTAGGATTCTGACTGCCACTCCCAGACCAAAAGCTGTCCGAGCTTGGATGCGCCGAATGCAAGCCATTCTCCGCTCTTGTTGATGGTGACAAAGTCAATATCGTTTTGCGAAATACTCAGCTTGTGGATGTTGTTGAAGTCTGGCATTTCGTACAGCACAAAAGTGCCGTTCGAGAAGCCCGCCACCAGAAGTCCAGACGCGGGATGAAAAGCCGCACATCGTACATGAGAGCTTCCTTGCATGAAGTAGTGTTTTTGGACGATGCGCCATCGCATATCGGAGTCGTCGTCTGGGTCCAGCATTTCTTGGTCTTCCGTGGGGTTGAGAGGCTTCACGTAGCGCCAATCGAACACGGCACCATCTTTGCTGACTGTGTAAATGGTCTCTTGGTTCTCTGAGAACCATGCGCCGATGACTGTCTGCTTGTGTCCAGATAGAACGGTCGGCGTGAAGCCCTCCTCCTGGTCCACGCTCCATATCCGGGCCGTCAAGTCCTTGGACGTGGTGAGGAAGAATCTTGAGTCGCTTGACCATTCGATATGTCGCACTATATCAAAGTGGCCGGTGTGTGTGTGATGTCTCACGAATGGTGCGAATTCAACCTCGCCTTCGGCATTGGTGTCGGGTGTAGACGGCACATGCCATACCTCGAGCTTGCGGCCCAGGCCCACGACAAAGTGCCGACCAGAGGGAGAAAATGACAGCGCGGTGACCTGTGCGCGAAATGAGAAGTGGTAGATTGCGATTCGGCGAGGGACATTGGTCAGGATGGCGTATCCATCTTCGTCGACAGTGAGGAGAAGATTGCCGCGGGGTGTGAGTCCGATTCGTGCGATGTTCTTGCGATGCGCAAACGGCAATGTGTGGGATTTGTTCCTTTGGTGCGATATCATTAGCATAACACCAATCAAGATGAAGCCTCACTCTTTCCGTCGTCAGTCCATAGTCAATTGTCCATATTTACTCACTCAACAAGATCGAAGACTGTAACGCGATTGCCTACAGGCGAAAACAGATGGGTTCCATCTGGGCTGAAGAGCAAGTTGCCCTGGCAGTAGACGGTGCCCAGCAAGTTCGAGAACTGGCGCAAAGTTAGCAGGCAGTTCTGTAAGCGTCACGCACATCGCCGTACCTTGAAGTCAGTCTTCATGTTTGTCGTCCATTTACGAGGCCATCATCATGCTTGTGGATTGGCTACGGGATTTCGTCAGTGTCAAAAATTCGAACACATTGTCTTTATCGATAAGACTAGCTGCCACTTTTTTTCGTCCCGGCGGTGCTTGACTGCTGAGTACCTCCCCGGTACCTTGGTAGTACCCCGGCTACACGCCACCCGAGTTACATTACTTAATCATCCGGAAATTCCGTATTAATCAGGTCTGGTAGAATTATCCAGCATTGAACTACCTATATCAAACAAGAAACCTATGTAGGTTGGTGAGCAATTGGCGGCGCCATTGCGGTGTGGCCGTCGCACAAATTAATTCTTGCCGTTTCGGCGACGGTGGCCATGTTCGACGTTCCCACGTTCCCAGCATGCCAGATAGCCGCCGTAAATAGAAGACAGGAAAGAAATTTGAAGGGCAAGTTGAACCTACATAGTACATATGTAGCTAGATTTTTCGGTACACGGGCAATTGTGCAATTAAAGGTGCCAGTTGAATCGAAATCTGTGATGTACACATCGGTTCCATGATGACTTTGCAAAGCTCACCCGATATCACGTGTTTGAGATCCCCGAACCGTATCTCTCAAGTACATACATACATACATACCTAGGTACCTAATCCAGTGGCTCCCGTCCGTGCTTTGGCCAACGCTTCTCGGCACGCTAAGCTGCGCTACCATCAGCATCTCCAAGCGGCAGTTCATCAGACCCATATCCTCGGGCAACCTTGCGCATGCTCTAGAAATACCTTGCCATTGTGCTTGCCGTCGTGTCTGCTGGTGGCAAAATCCGATTTCTGCGAACGGTGGCCATTGACAATTGCTTGTGTAGCACAAATCACGATGCGCTTCTCGACAATGTGACAACCGCGTAATCTCAGCCAATCAGGCTGCGTTGTCCAACCGCCAGCAAATTCAGCGGACCCATGTCGCCAGCCACAGGGCTCCCAAAGCACCTGGACGCCCCCACAGACCCCTTGTGGTGGTGCGTTGCTGCCCCTGAAGCCATCCCAAACTGCCAACGTTCGCCTCCACTTGCCTTTGCCTTGGACTTTCGCTGTCTCCGCCCTTGCGTCCATTCACCTCGCGTCCTGTTTCAACTTGGCCTTGCTTCAATTCCTTCTCGTGGTCCATCTTTCTGTCTGCGTGCGTGCTCTTGAATCAACTCCGAGCCCCTTCTTCTAGATTTCCATTCCATTCATCCTTTGATTCGTCCACGATGGCCCCAGCTGCTGAGAGTGCCTCGCCGATTGGCATTGCCAATCTCCCTAACCAGCGACACAAAATCGTCGCCAAGCGGGGTGCTGGCTTCACCATCATGGTATGTGCTTGATCTTGGCAGCCAAACCGTTTGAATGGCTAGAACGGCTCGAATGGCCGACTCACCACAGAAATTACGAACGACTTTGAGACTGACCTTTTGCCTAGGTTGCTGGCGAATCTGGCCTCGGAAAAACCACCTTCATCAACACACTCTTCTCCACCACCATCAAGAACTATGCCGACCACAAGCGTAGACATCAGAAGCAGGTCGACAAGACGGTCGAGATTGAGATCACCAAGGCCGAGCTCGAGGAGAAGTTCTTCAAGGGTAAACAGCGCACACGGCCGTATTTCCTTCCCCTCCTTCACATGGCTAATCCTTCATGCCATCACAGTCCGCTTGACCGTCATTGACACCCCCGGATTTGGCGACTACGTGAACAACCGCGACTCTTGGATGCCCATCATCGAGTTCCTGGACGATCAGCATGAATCGTACATGCTCCAGGAGCAGCAGCCTCGTCGACAGGACAAGATCGACCTTCGTGTTCATGCCTGCCTGTACTTCATCCGCCCTACCGGCCACACCTTGAAGCCTCTTGACATCGAGGTCATGAAGAGACTTTGCTCTCGTGTCAACCTGATCCCCGTCATTGCCAAGGCTGATACCCTGAGCCCTGCGGACCTGACAAAGTTCAAGCAAAGAGTGAGTCGCCTGGATGGATCGGCGTAGCTGTTCTATGATTTATGTTTGTCCAAGATCTTGTCTGGTGCTAACCGGTGTATAGATCATCTCCGTCATTGAGGCCCAGAACATCAAGATCTACCAGCCCCCGGTCGAGGAGGACGACGAAGCTGCCGCCCAGCACGCTCGAAGCCTGATGACCGCCATGCCCTTTGCCGTCATTGGTTCCGAGAAGGACGTCAAGGCCAGCGACGGTCGCATCGTCAAGGGCCGTCAATACTCGTGGGGTGTTGCCGAAGTCGAGAATGAAGACCACTGCGACTTCAAGAAGCTGCGATCTATCCTTATCCGAACCCACATGCTCGATCTCATTCACACCACTGAGGAGCTGCACTACGAGGCTTACCGCGCTCAGCAGATGGAGACGCGCAAGTTTGGCGAAGCCCGTCCCCGCAAGCTGGACAACCCCAAGTTCAAGGAGGAAGAGGAGGCCCTGCGCAAGCGTTTCACCGAACAAGTCAAGATCGAGGAACAGCGATTCCGACAGTGGGAGCAGAAGCTCATTGCCGAGCGCGATCGCCTCAACAAAGACCTCGAACAGACCCACGCTCAGATCAAGCAGTTGGAAACCGAGCTCGAGCAAATGCAGGGCAGCGCCGTCCGCAGCCATGGCCGCCGTTAAGAGCTGAATGTCTTGACCAGCAAGCGATGTTAAAGTCGATCAAATTTATCCACTGTTGTTTTGACTCATATGCTCCATTATGGAGGCTGTTGAGGCTTAGGTGAGAGATGCATGGAATCGTTAGCAAGAGTGGCCTACTCACCATGGGAAGAGAAATGAGTCAAAGGGCATATGCCTGTCAGTACCGTGGGGTTCTTTCTTGGGTTCTCGATCTTGAGTAAGACATCAATCGGGAGAGACACCGAGAGAAACGATTACTTGATGTCAGTGCCTATCGAGTCACTTGAGCACTGGACGCGCGAAAAGAGGCAGGAAAAGAAATACATATTGGCCCCCCGATATCTTAGCGTCATGAAGGCAAGGGCGCGTGGTACGCACAGCATCTCGTCTCTTTTCTCTTAATCACGTACGTAGCCTTGTCTTTATTTTGTTTGCTAGAGTCTATGTATGGCTCATTTCTGTTTGTTGTATGTTTGGGGGCCAACCTAGCTAGATAGTGAGCTTGGCCAATAATTCGTGTGACCACCTTATCATCGAATGATGTTGATACAGTCATGTCCCTATTTTACTCTCCTCATGTATAATTTGCCATACTGAAATCATGGGTATCATGAACCAAGTTAAACTCTGCAGAAACCAGCTGCTTGATGCTACTATCCATTATGCTGCCATACTATCCCATGTCGTGTTGATACTCTATCCAAACCGAGTCCATGCTCGCCCTTATGAGGATTCATCCCTTCTTGTTCCCAAATCTAAAACGCAAACGCAACGCCCCCCGTGTTCTTTCATAGAGTATTAGTCCACCTTAATTGAATCCACGCTCGCCTCGTAACGACTGCTTATTCTTGTTCCACAATCCGTAACTCATAAAAACGTACCACCGCCATATCCTTCTAGATCATCCCTTTTGTCAAATCGAGTCCATACTCGCCCTCGTAACAAGCTGCTCATTCTTATTCCCCAGTCTCGAAATCTGCAAAAACGCATCCACGCCATATCCCTCCAAGCTATGCAAGTGAAGACTCCCCGCCCAATACTCCGCATATACCCTACTCAGGGGCAGACCCATCCCCAAACGCAAGTTAGGAGGCCTGCTCGACAGCGACGACAGGGAAGTCTGATACACAGTCGGGGTTTTTAAATCCGCGCGCCCAAGTTCATCTTGTATATGGAGTTCCTGCATCGTGGCCGCCATACGAGGAACCTGGCCCAGGTTTTGTAGTTGGTGCTGCGAATTAGGCCCCTTGGAAAACGACCACATGTAAGGAAGTTCGGCGCGGGGAATGCCCCCTCCGCGGTCTGAGATGCGGAATATGACGTGTTCTTGGGCTTCGCAGATGGTGACTTCGATGGGGGGAGGGGGAGGAGGAGGAGGAGGATCAGAGCCTGTGGGGTCCCGGGGGGGTGATTGTTTCTGGGATCTCTCGATGACGGCTTGGACGGAGTTGCGGAGGAGTTCGCCGACAATGTACTCGATGTGGCCGAGGATGTAGGGGAAGCTGGCGTCGTGGTGGCCTAGGATTTTGATTTCGGGAATGATCACGTT
Organism: Claviceps arundinis; assembly: GCA_018360175.1. Lineage (NCBI taxonomy): Eukaryota > Fungi > Ascomycota > Sordariomycetes > Hypocreales > Clavicipitaceae > Claviceps > Claviceps arundinis. The sequence continues at coordinate 10,423 of SRPS01000102.1, forward strand.
GGGGCCGTTAGTGGAACGGGCGAGTGCTGTGACGGCTTTGGCGCAGCGCTGGATGACGTCGCTGGCGGAACAGCGGATGAAGACTTCGCCGATGAAGTCGGATTCGGAGAGCTTGGCGCCGGGGGAGAAGTAGGGGGAGTTGAAGGTTTCGGTGAGGGAGAGGTGTTGCTCGGCGATGACGCGGCGGGAGATGCGCTGCGGTTGATGATGGGATGTTAGTTGGAGCATAACGTGGAGGGAGCGTACAACAAGAGTGGTTTGTGTATTGCTCCCGGGAAGATGAATGAGAGGAGGATGGTCACATACGGAACGGAGAATGGTGTTCATGAATTTGTCGAGCTCCTGGGGGTCCATTAAGCCGCCGCATTCGAGGATTCCCATGGCTAGCTTCGGTATCACAGGTAAGTGGCCCTTGAGATTCTGACTGATGATTTCGCACAGCTTGTCGTTATCCTCCAATGTCTTGATTTCTTTCACCTTGCGGAATTGATCAAGTGCACTGTAGTATAGGTCGTAGACCTCCTTGATATGTGGGTTTGTGACCACCACGTAGGGCAGTTGCTGCATATCACGGAGACGATGGGCTACTCTGTACGAACCACGTAGTTAGCTGGCAAACATCTATTACACTGGGCGAAGGGCGATTTAAATAACATGAAAGCAAGAACCTACCTCGCTGGAAGCTCGGTCCGGACATAGTTTGCGGAGCTGATGAGTCGTGCTTCTGTCAAGGAGCGTCCAAATACCATTAGCTGTCGCAAGCTAATGGGTCTTGCTTCTCTCGCTACCCATCTGTATGCGCATTGCAAGGCAGATGATGCGCGTCAGTTTTGCCATGCGAGTCTGGTTTGACATAATGTTTGATGATGTTGGCAACATACTCGTCCAGAGCAGACATGGGACGCCATGCGCCATTGCTCGCTCTGCGCAATTGACATGGCAGGCCGTGTCGCGAACCTGATGAGGGCACTGAAGAAGTCTCCCATAATAACGTCTCAGCAGCAACATCTGCTCCAGGGACATGATGACCTCTGGTCAGCCTGCATCGCTTTTTGGCACTGCGCAGCGCCAGAGACAACATGGCTTATATTCCATGCATTGAATGACTGCTGATGTGGTCTCCGGTCCTTCCGTGATCCTCCGCGGTTCTTTGCCGTCTTTGACTATATTCGGTCGCTGCCTGTTGTCTTATAAGTTATGAGGGCTAATCAGGGAAAAGTTTCGACGCGAATATCGATCGAGTCACTCGTGCGCCACTGTTCGAGGGCAGTGGGATGAGGTCAAACACGAATACGTTCGCCGGTCCAGGAACGCGATGAGGGCTACCTAACATATATGTATGAGGGAATTGAGGGACTGCGGAAAGAGGGGATCGTAACGTTCGAAAGGGTCTAGAGACTAGAGAACTAGGTAGGTAAAGCCGGAGAGACCTCGATCCTACTACACGGAGGGCAGGTTGAGAAGTGGTTTCGCTCGCACGACAGTATGCATCTACGTCGTAGCGCAGCAAGTCTCTACCAATCAGTCTGCCTGGAATGAACCAGGCCAAAACGCCCCAACCTAAGAGTCAAGACCCCAGAAAAGGAAGAGGAACAACACCGGAAGAAAATGACAACCAAGAAAGAACATTATGGCGGGAGGTGCTCTCGCACGTGTAAGTAGAAGCTATGTACATATTCCGATGAGCTGGAGTTTTCCGCACGAGTGATTTCTGATGCGTTCGGGCTGCGTTTGTACGATGTGAGGCTGCGGGATGGATGGATGATCCGAGGGGTGCGGCCGAATGTGATTGGCCCGCCTTAATTGCCATGATGCGGGGACTTGGTATAGGAGGTAGGTAGGTATGCAGGACTCGCAGCAGGAGGTATGTACCTTAGGTACCTACCTTGTACTCCATGTGTACTCCGTACATTGTGTGTAAGTGCGTGGCGCGTGGCAGTGTGTGTGCGACTTCTTGAAACTTACACTCCCTGCGTGTACATATCTACACGACTGTGTCCGTTCGCAACAATTTCGGTGCGCAGGTAGTTCAGATGACAGAGGAAGGGAGAGACCTGCAAATCGTTAGCGGAGAAAAGAGCTGCGCCTTTGCCCTGTGATCACTCAGTGATTACAGCGCTCGTGTGTGATGTGTCAGTGACTTCAGTGCCCTGCCCAGCTTCTGCGGTTCATAGCCGAGTGAACGGTGGACTGTGGCGTCATGTGCGCCACAGACGTTCCCCAGTGCAGCTTCTGCGCACTGTAGAGTGTACGTACCTACGGAGTGAGTAGGTATGTACTGTACATGATTTGCTGTCGGCAGCTGGCAGCTGGGAGCTACAGTACCGTTAGCCGTTTAAGTTAATTAGTTAGCAGCTGGCCGCAACTGAGCAGTGAGCACCGTTGCGGCGGGCGTTGCTAATGCCTCAGGTGCTCCGCCCTGGTGCGAAGTGTATGTATTGGTACATATGCCTGACGTCGCCATCACCAGCTTGTCGTATCGAATTCGCCGCCGCCTCGCAGAGACCCATGACCATTTTCCTCGTGCATTGCCCTTCGCCCATTATCCATTGCCCATTGCACATGCTCTGACCGTGAAATCTCGGCAGCAAAACTCGTCATTGCTCATATCTTCACTCCCGCAAGCACTCCATCTTCGTGCCGCAATCCGTCCTCGAATCGGCCAACGCGTGTGCGGAAAGGCTGAGCTGAGCCGCACCTTGAGCAACCTCCAGACACTTCAGCGCCACGGCATCAGCGAGACGTTCGAAACCCTTCGACTGCCCACAACTTGGCACTTGGCATCGAACTCTCTCCTCCTCGACCGATCTCGCGTGTGCAAATTGCAGCTCCCGGCTGTGCGACTTCTCGAACAGATTATCCAATTTCGGAGAGCGTTGCAGCTTCACGCTCTGCCGGCGCCGTCAAAATGGTAAGAGATGCACTTGGCGAGCAAAAGAAGAAACGAGAAGAAGAAAACAAAACAACCCCGTGTGTGCTTCGCGTCTCCTCACGATCCATTGCTGGCGGTACCTACTTCAGACTGGTTCATGAACCAGATCTGGCTTTGTCATTTCTATCTGATATCAAGATGGCGTCAAAGACTGCGTCTTCAGTGCTTCTGCAGGTCAAATCGTTTGCTTCAGTAACGTCATGACTTCTTTTGCGCTGGACCATTGCCCCCTTCCATCACGTTTCTCGGGGTAGCATCTTTTTGACCCACGCCTCGAGATTTAAATGGCAAGAGCACAGCGGCTACATACCCAGACAGCCGCTGTCTGCCGCATTATTCTCAACGCCCCCTTCGTGCCGCTGCCTAGGAGATGGCTTCTCACATCTGCTCCATACATCAATCCCGTCACATCCCAAGATATCTCCGAGTGTCTTGTGACATTACAACCCGAATTCTTTGGTCGTCGTCTCATCGCATCCATATCAAAACCCCCTCTGTCACTTACCCTTCCTTTTTATTCCTCTTGCCTTTCTCTCTTCTTTGCCTAGAATACTACAGCCGACCATGTTTTCCGGCGATCAGTCCCTGCCTCTCGGCAACAGGTGCAAGGCTGACAAGTCTATCGAACATCAGAGCTACAACGGCGACTCTCCCAGTGAGTTGGTGATGGAGAACGACGACTACGTGGGCGTTACCGATGCCATCGAAAAAGATTCCGTAGCCATCATCAACCCCGACGGCCTCGAGCAAGAAGATTCAGATCAACAAAGCCAGGACCTCCCATTAGCCAACGACTGTATGTTCTATCCCATCCACCGGCCGACGCTTGCACCGCAACACAGCCAAACTGACTTCATATTGTTAGATGAGACCATGACGGAGATGGTTTTGCCTCCCTTATCGGACGAGCCCAAGATTCTCGAAGATGCCCACAACACCTGGACCGTTCAGGATTGGAGGACGTTGGGAAAGAAGGAGCACGGCCCCGTTTTTCAGGCTGGTGGCTTTCCATGGTGCGTCATGCAGCCCTTTCGGGTTCCTCGACTATATGCTTGCAACTAGATGGTAGGAAAGCTGGCCATCAAACTCTGAATCTGACAAGGATAAAACTAGGCGAATCCTTCTCTTTCCCCATGGTAACAACACAGATCAATGTTCCATATATCTGGAACATGGATTTGAGGCGGATGCTATTCCCGAAAATTGGAACTGCTGCGTACAGTTCTCTTTGGTATTGTGGAATCCCAAGGACCCGAGCCTCTATGTCCATCATGCCGCGCATCACAGATTCACGAAAGAGGAAGGCGACTGGGGGTTTACACGCTTTGTAGAACACAGAAGAATGTTCAATGTGCCCTGGGATAACAGCACGCGGCCGCTTTGCGAAGACGATACTGCCAACATCACGGCCTACGTACGTGTCGTTGAAGATGAGACGGGCGTCTTGTGGCACAACTTTGTCAACTACGATTCCAAGAAAGAGACTGGCTACGTCGGCCTCAAGAATCAAGGCGCTACATGTTATCTCAACAGCCTACTGCAGTCGCTGTATTTTACCAATGCTTTCCGACAGGTACGCCTCTTGATTATCTTTTGACGCGAATTTAAGTTGACGTGGCGAGCGACACATGAATGACTAATTCTTCATTTTGCATTAGGCTGTGTATGAGATACCCACTGGTAATGACGAAAGCATGCACAACTCTGCCTACACTCTCCAACGACTCTTTTATCAACTCCAGACTTCTGACCAGGCTGTCGGCACCAACGAGTTGACAAAATCATTTGGTTGGGAGACGCGGCATATTTTTGAGCAGCAAGACGTCCAAGAACTGTCTCGAAAGCTGATGGAGCGCATGGAGGAGAAAATGAAAGGCACCAAGGCCGAAAATGTGCTTCCCGAAATTTTTAGTGGCAAAATCAAGACATATATCTCATGCATCAACGTGGACTACGAGTCAAGCCGCATCGAAGACTTTTGGGATATTCAGCTCAACGTCAGCGGCAACAAAAATCTGCTCGAAAGCTTCCAGGACTACATCCAGGTCGAAAAAATGGACGGCGAAAATCAGTACTTTGCCGGGGACGAACATAAGTTGCAAGACGCTAACAAAGGCGTTATTTTCACCAGCTTCCCGGACGTTCTGCACCTGCAACTGAAGCGCTTTGAATATGACATCCAACGAGACATGATGATGAAGATCAACGACCGCTATGAATTTCCCGACACTTTCGACGCTGCGCCGTATCTGATTGACGATGCCGACAAGTCGGAGCCATGGACTTATCAGCTACACAGTGTCCTTGTCCATAGCGGCGATCTCAATGCCGGTCATTATTATGCATTCATCAAGCCGGAGAAGAATGGCTGGTTTTATAGATATGACGACGATAAAGTCACCAGGGCCACTTCCCGAGAAGTTCTCGAGGAAAACTTTGGGGGGGAATACCGGACTTCCAATGGTGCCCGTGCTCCCACGACGACAAAGTCGCCCATCATCCGCCAGAACAGTGCCTACATGTTGGTGTACATTCGCCAGTCAAAACTGGACAAGATCCTCTGTCAGGTACAGAAGAGCGATATCCCTCAGCATCTGCGTATGTTTTCCCTCCCCTTCCTTCGCCAAATGGCTTCTCTCTTCGTGTCCCCGCTGACCCGGCCACTGTAGAACAACGAGTGGAAGAAGAGAATGCGATGAGAGAAGCGCGCAAACGTGAGCTGAGAGAAGCCCACCTTTACATGATAGCCCAGGTCATCAGCGACGACACGTTCCGCCACTATGATGCCACTGACCTCTGCACTTTTGAACCAAATTCAGAAGATGAGGCTTCACCACGTTCGCATCGCATCCGACGAAACATGACGATGGAGGAATTCGTAACTCAAGTGGCCGAAAACATGCGCCTTGACGCGCGCAAAATCCGTCTCTGGTTGATGGTAAATCGACAAAATAAGACGGTTCGGCCTGACCAGCCCATCATGGACTTGCGGCCCACCGTAGAGGAGGTCTATAGTCGCTCGGCAGCCCATCGCGATCACCGTTTAAGGTTGTGGGCCGAGGTGGCGGAATCTGTGGACGCTGACGGTGAGCCCATCTGGCCCTCTTACCAGAGCCAGGCAAATGGCGTCATCGTCAAAAATGACATGCTCCTTCTCTTCCTCAAACACTTTGACAGCAAACAACAGACGTTGCGGGGAGTTGGGCACGTGTACATTGGTAAGGACAAGAAGGTGGAGGACCTGGTGCCCCAGATTTTGGAGAAGATGGGATGGGGAGAAGCATTACCCGCGGATGATAAGCTTCTGCTTTGGGAGGTAAGAATTCATTTTTGTCGATATTATCATACACTGCCACTCACCCTGAGCCGCTCCTTTTTTCCAAGTTCTGACGCTCGAATTAGGAAATCAAACCCACCATGATTGAGCCCTTGAAGGCGAAGCAGACGCTCAAGGTGGCTGAATTGCAAGACGGCGACATCATTTGTTTTCAAAGATGCTCCTCTGCCCGTCCTGCAGACCAAGACCAGTCGCAAGACAAGTCTCAAGAACCGTGAGTCTTTTTCTTCTATATACCTGACAATGCATACTTGTCAAGACGTATGCTGAGACCATGCAGACCCCTTGCGGCCTCGGACCGTTTTGAGGATGCTCGAGAATATTACGACTTCTTGGAGAACAAGAGGACTGTGCGGTTCCACCCCCACCCGAGGTGCGACCAAGAACAGTACCAACCGTTTGAGCTTGTGCTCAGCTCGAAGATCAACTACGACACCCTTTCGGAACGCATCGCAGCTCATCTGAAAGCGGACCCGACCCATATCCGTTTGTGGACGGTACACTTGGCGTCAAACAATCCCAAGTCACCGGTTCGGCGTGGTACCAACCCGACTTTAAGACAGATTTTGAATCCAATGGGCACTGGCTTGGCCTCCAACCAAAGAGGGGATGCCTTCTACTTTGAGGTGCTGGAGATGAGCCTGGCAGAGTTGGACACCAAGAAGAGCATCAAGTTGACGTGGCTGAGTGAAGGAATCACAAAAGAGGTGCGCGGCTGGCATTCGCCCCCTTTCCCTGATATTGCCCAAACTTTGAAATTCTGCCGAGAGATTGTCAGCTGACGGCGGATGTGAAATAGGAACAATTCGACTTGCTCGTACCCAAGTCGGGCACCATGGACGACGTGATTCAAGCTCTGATTAAAAAGGCGCAGATTCCCGATGAGCAAGAAGGCGGTCGAATAAGAGTGTACGAGACAAACACAAACAGATTCTACCGTGAATCGCGACGCGACCAACCCGTCATAAATTTCAACGAGTTTACGCAAATGTATGCCGAGAGGATTCCGGAAGAAGAGATAGCGGCCAAGGACGAGACTTTGATACAAGCGTTCCATTTCCAGAACGAAGTGAGCCGAGTGCATGGAGTGCCTTTTAGGTTCCTCTTGATAGAGGGAGAAAAGTTTGCAGACACCAAGAAGCGTCTTGAGAAACGGACTGGTATCAAGGGCAAGAGCTTTGAGAAGATTAAGTTTGCTGCCGTGCGCCGAGTCAATTACTCGAAACCGCGGTACCTCAATGATGGTGAGTTTTCCATGCGCTTGATTTGATTCGTCAACCCATGGACTTGAGAGTAATGGCTAACGAGTGAGTAGATGATGAGTTGTGGGCGCTGGCATCTCCCGATGAAGACTTTCTCGGGCTCGACCATATGGATAGGACCAGGTCTTTGAGAAACGGTGTTGGGGATTTGTTCCTTCGATAGGGGTAGGGTGGAGGTGTTGTGTGTTGTAAGCCATGATGTGTTTGGGTCGTGGGCATGATGTGTTGATGGGCCTCATGTACGTGATTGAGCGGTGGCCGATGAGAGAAGGTAGAGAAGGACTCTGGATACACCAGGAAGAGCAGAACAGCGGCGGCAGCAGTAGCAGCAGCAGCAGCATCAGCAGCATCAGCAGCAGGTGACTAGACAAAGCAGATTTACCCTGGGATTGAGCATCGCAGCAGTAGCTATAACATCACAGAAAACATGGCTTTTTTCACCATTATTTTGCTCTAGTCTATACTCTATTTCGTTATATTTCCGTCATATCCATCATTTCGGTATGGTACATCTTCGATTCCCTTTTCACCATTACATCCATCGTGTCAGCACGATCCATCAACTCTTCACCACGTCATTTGTCTTCTCCTCCCCCCGTCTCCGTTTCCTCGACACACCCCCCACCGCCACCCTTTCCTTCTCCTCCATCGACAAATGCGCCCCTGCCAACCGCAACAGATCCCCACACGACTCATTTCCAGACAAATACGCCAAGAACAAAGGCGAATTATCCGCTCTGTTCCTCTCATGGACACTCGCGCCCTGCTCAAGAAGTTCCTTCATGATATCCGGATTCCCACTCACAGCCGCGAGATGCACAGGCGTATTCCCTGCATAATCAGCCGTATGCAAAAGATGTGTCCCATCCCCCGAAAGGAGCTTCTTCACGACTGATAATTCCCCATCGCGGATCGCATATCCCAGAGCCGCAAACGCAGCTTCCGTTGAAGTAAGCAGCTGGGACGCAGCTTGTTCCTCGAGCGGGGCCGTAGGATGCGAAAAGGTAGGATGAGCAATCTCGGTCATTTCTCCGCGGAGAGATTGCGAAAACCGAGAGGTGATTTCCGCAGGGGTCAGATCCGGTAGCGCGAGGAGGTGTGATAGTTTCGTGAGTGCTGCTTCGGGAGTGAGATCTAGGCCAAAGATGACGCCTGCGCGGCCGAGTTGTGTGCCTGGTGCGTAGACGGGGGAGACGAAGCCGCTGACGCACTGGGAGACGTTTACGACGATGACGCCTCGGGATACGGCGGAGCGGAGGGCTTGGGTGAGGGGTCCGTCGGGGCCGCCGGGGACGTTGCCCATGCCGAATGTTTCGAGGATGAGGCCGCGGAGGGAGGGGAGGCGGAGGACGGCGTCGACCATTTCGGGTTTGATGCCGGGGAAGACGCGGAGGCAGGCGACGTGGGTTGTGTCGAGGGGGTCTTGGATGCGGAATTCGTCGAGAGTGGTGGGGCGGAGGACGAGGTTCCAGTTCACTGTGATGCCTAGGCCGTTTACTATGGCGAGGGGGGCGAGGTTTGGGGATGCGAAGGCTTCAAAGGCGGCGGAGCTGACTTTGGTGGTGCGGTTGCCGCGGTAGAGTTTGTGGTGGAAGAAGAGGCAGACTTCGGGGATGACGAATGTGCCGGCGATGATGAGGGATCCTAGGAGGTTGTCGACGGCGTCGGATTGGAGGGAGAAGATGGGGGCTTGGGAGCCGGTGAGGATGACGGGCTTGCCTAGATTGGTCATGAGGAAGGAGAGCGCGGAGGCGGTGTAGGCGAGGGAGTCGGTGCCGTGGAGGATGACGAAGCCGTCAAAGAGGTGGTAGTTTTCGTGGACGCATGAGGCCATGTTGTCCCAGTCGCTGGCCGAGATGGATGATGAGTCAAGGAGAGGAGTGAATTCGAGGACTGAGTACCGGATGTGGCGTTTGTGGGCGGTGGGAGGTGTGCGCAGAGAGCGGAGGGAGACGAGATGGCCTTGGCGGTAGGCTTGGAGGTCGACTGTGAGGGGGCGCAAAGGTGTTATTCTGTGGATTCTTCATGTTCTCTAGTTTCTTGAGGATTTGAGGGGAACAAGAGGGTGATGGAAAGACGAGCGAGTGGTGCGAGGTTGTGATATGGGCTATGATATGAATATGCGATGTGATATCTGATGTGAGGGTGGATGTGATAGTTTTGATGTGAAGGGTGTAACGCAAAAAGTGGTGATGTTTTGCATGGTGTTGAGGGGTGCTGGGGTCTCAAGGCGGGGTGAATGAGTCAGCGAGTGATGAGCGACAGCGGAAGTCTGAGTCCAACAAGCATAAAAAAATCAAGCTGTTACCCAAAAAGCATACACTGCATGAGAAGGGCATACCAGGCAGGTTTCAAAAAGGGAAAAAAAGGATCAAGCATCAAACAATAACAGTGCTTTCATACCTTCTTGCCCAGACATGTCATTGAACGTCGGCCTCGGCGCCATGGCACTCTCCAGGAACCCCGCGCTCGGAGTCAGTCCATCGGGCCCTTCCTGCATGCAGATGGTGCCCCCGGTGCTGATGATGAGGACCCGCGACTCGGGCAGCCCGGTGGAGTCGTGAGGAGAGGACATGATGAGGCTGCTTGTGACAGATATGGAATTGTTCCAAACGAAGCAAATGTCGTGCCCAGAAAGTGAGAAAAGTAATGGAAGGGATGGAAGACACTTTTCAAGGAATGTTGGAAAAGAACCATGGAAAAGATGGGGAAAAGAACCACAAGGCGGGGGACTACGGAGTTAACGTAATGAATATGTCGCAAGGGATCTAGGCTCGACCGTTTTTAGCCAGAACCTTTTTTCCGGGGATTTTTTTTCCTCGCACGGGGTCAATCTTTTAGCTTTAGTCTGATGGATTCTAGTCCGATGCCCGGACCGGGCGGCGGCGGGAGGGTAAGTGGGGGGATAAGTTGGATGGATGGAAGGGGCGTAAATAGTTGGGGGCATGGCAAACGGTATCATGAAATATGGAAGATTACCTATGGTACTGGATACGGACATGGTCGTAGAGGTGCCACCTAACAATGGACGTGAAACCCGGCAGTGAAAGAACAGGCAATCAGCAATCTCTGGGCATGGGAAGGTGCATGGAAATGTATGTATGTACACGATTACTCCGGAATTCAACGAAAATAAGGTGTGTCGTTGCGGAGTATAGAAACGGGAATAAGCCATGGAAATGGGAATGGCTTGGCAGAACTTGTTTGATTGCCTGGCATTTTCATTGGTACAAACGCAAGCTGTAACCTTCGACCTGCATGAACTGCGAAAGTGAAAAGACGGCCTTCTATTCGCTACTCATTCTGCCGACTTGATTCACTTTCGTTCACTTCATTCGCACGTCACCTGCGGCCAGCCTATCGGACGCGCCTATCAACGCTCAACACGTCAACATCAAACGTCAAACAGCAAAGGGGCAGGATGAGTTGTGGCATAGTTCTCCATCCGGCGGCGTCCGCTGCTGTCTCTGCATGCCCGATTGATTCTTCCCCGATAACGTTCAAGCACTCTTTTCATGGACCTTTTTTTTTCTTTCAGTTCTTCCTGTTAGAATTCTAGAAGCCTAGGGATTGGGGGGTCATTGGGAGCAACTGGGAGGGCGGCGATATGCTCCCGTCTTAAGACGTCTTAAGTCGTTCTCGGCCGACCTTTCGGGAAACACTTGCATGCATGTATGCATTATCGGCTCCGTTCAGAGCCTTGCCAATCAGATGAGCGTCTGTAGGTTGCTTGCCGCGCAGCTGCTTGAATAATCCGCATACGAAGAGGCTGGGAGGGGGAAATACGCCCGGAACACAATAAAACAACTCTCTCCCTTCTTTTCGCCATCCAGCAGGCATTCTTCATGCAAACACCGGCACAACAATCACACATGGCGTCCCAGACTCCTAGCAGCGGCACTCCGTGGCCTCGCAAACCCACACAAGAGTCATCTGCATCCGGAGCCAAAGACCCCGTCGATGACCTACTTCTGCTCGTCGAGAACTTTGCCCTATCGCCCAGCTTCACGGAGCTGAAGAGCATGCGCCGTGACCTCCGTCACGAGCGAGAGACGTCCCGTCGCACTGAGATCGCCTACGATCGGAACCTAGTCGAGCTGACTGGCTGTCAGGCCCAATTGAGGCAGCAGAAGGAATTGCTGGAAAAAGCCATCGCGGATAACAAGGCCGTGCAGGCACAATTGCAGGCCCAGCAACAGGAGTGTGCCGCGCAGGCTGCGAGCATCAAGGAGCAGCATGGTCATATCGAGGACTTCGTCGCCGAGGTGCAGGCCAAGGATCAGCGTATTGCGGCGCTGGAAGTCATCCGACAGGACAGGGATGCTATCCAGGTCGAGCTGGCGTCAAGGGGCGTCCAGCTTGCGAGCACGACGGAGGCGCTGCATACGGTGCAGGAGCAGTTGGATCAGCTGCAGGCATTTCGTGTCACGATGCCGCAGTTGGACAATGAGAAAGTAGAGGCCATGTGAGTTGAGTGTGGTGTCCTTGTGTTCCCGAAGTGCCTGATATTCCTGAAATTCTGAATTTCCCTGATATGCCCATTGAGAAACTCAATCCGTCCTGTCACATCTCATCACGCCCTTCCTGGTGCGATTGGGTGATTCAAAATTGCCTTCATGCATGTATTGGCAGACTAACTCACCAATTCACTGCTAATGCTCTCTTCCAGCTGCCACTTACTGGATTCCCATTTCCACCATGCCTACCGTTTCATGGAGGATCAGCTCGATCAAGACCTCGAGGAAAGCCTTCTCAAGAACCACCTCGCATGGGAAGACATACGCAGCAACGCCTCTATACAGCACATTACCCCGCTCTGCGCCTCCAACTCGCGCGCCGCACGACGGATGCGCGTTGCCGCTGGCTTGGCCGCTTATGCCAAAGCACTCGACAAATACGTCTTCAAGCCCGTCTACATGACGTCCTGCACAGACGAGATCGACCACATCCTCAACACGCTATGGAACCAGGACCCCTCTCACGAGTTCTTCGTCCGCTCCGTGCTCCTCAAGATCCTCCCTCAGACACAGGATGAGAAGAAACAGGCGCGCGTCAGAGAAGTTGTCGAGAACGTACACAGGACTCTGGACCTTTGGGTCCCCCCAGCGCACAGAGAGCATTTCAAAGCCGGTCTTGAGGTCTTGTGCGAGCACATGTGCCAGGTCTGGATGCAAATCCAGCATCTCCGGGACAGAGTCCGGCCAAGTTTTTCCTTTAGCTATCATGGCGGTTGGAGGCCTCTACCCGTATCTCCTATGATGGCGACCGAAATTCCAGACACCACCGCCACCGCGTCTGCGTCTGCCTCCTCACCAGCTTTGGCCTCGGCATCCAACAATGACAATGACGACATGAACAACGACGACAACGAAATGAACAACAGCAACAGCAACAGCAACAGCAACAAGTCTGAAAGAAGCGCCAAGTGCCTACCGCGTAGACAAGATATCGGCAAAGTCGTCTGGCCGAGCTTCCTGTACCATCACCCTGAGGATGAGCACGACGACGAGGAGCTTCTGCTGCCGGGATACTTCCTCACGGATGCACAAACGGCGGAGGCTGAGAACGAAGAGGAGAGCCCTCGCAGACAGGCGAGGAGAACTACTCGGAACTTGGACAAGGCGGCCGGTAAGAGAAGGCGTGATTCGGGCATTTTTTTATCCACCGGCGGGGTTTGAGGCATCTCTGGGATAGATTCATGGGAATGACCTGGCGGGCGAGGAAAAGTTGAGAATGAGGGAGGGCGTTAGAATCTGTGACTATATATATAGTGTAGTTTCTCGATGCGTACTAATCTGGAGTGGAATTAGAAAGTTCTTGAATTCACGGAGAGGCATGTTTGCGTACCGGATATACATTCCGCACGTGGGGGTCTGTACGAAACATGGTGAGGTGTAACTTTGTAAGTCAGGAGACAACGTCGCAGTACCAGGAAATCTCCACAGTGATTGCGTTCTCTGTAGGAAAGAGATCCTTATGTCTTCGGAGGTACATAGTTGAATTTGGTACAAGTACTCTGTACATACAGAGTAGAGACCTCACTGCTCAGACAACCCCGAAACTTGCATTTTTACCAATGTTGCGTCGGCGGCTCGGAGACATCCGCGATAGAGTCTTTAGTATTGCCCCGCTTTTCCGGCTTGTCTTGCCTGCCACGATCCATCCGATCGGCAGAGCTGAAATCGCCCCAAGTCCAATCACCTCGGTGGGCCAATGAGGCAACGTGCCGCCCACCAAATCAGTCGACAATGGAGCTTCGGGAAGTGCACAACTTGACGGCTCGTCCATCTTCGTCCGCCGCGCCGTCTGGCCGCAATAATTCGAATTTCGAAGCATCTTACCTGAGGTCATCCATCCTTCGACCCGTCTGCCTCCCTAAAACCGATCTGCCCGCATCATCCTGAAGTCGTGGCCTTCGCCGACCTACCATCAGTACATCGAAGCTGCTGTTGAAACTTGAACGTGTCTCTCGTCCGTCCATTTGCGCCTTGCCCGACAGCCGTTTGCTCTACTGCTTCGTCTTCCTGCGATCCTCCTCTACTGCATTTCTGCAAGTCGTTGCTCATCGTTCCCTCTCGGCTCCATGGCCGCCGCCATGGATCGGTCGTCTGAGAGAACGCCTAATGGCGTCTCATCGCAGACTCCGGCCGTCAGCAACAATGCCCGACCGCAACACAGCTTCAAAGGCTGCTCGCGCATCTCTGACTATGAACTGCTGGGGAAGCTGGGAGAGGGAACTTTTGGGTTCGTTGGAACATCTGTTTAGACAGCCACCGCGCACGAATCTTTTTGTTCTTATCTCAGGGAAACTCAGGCGCCGACATGCTAATTGCTGAATACGATAGTGAGGTTCACAAGGCTCGCTCGAAGCACACGGGTGCACTTGTTGCGCTCAAGAAAATCATCATGCATCACGAGAAAGACGGAGTATGTCACCCTACAATCCTTGACAATATACGTTCTCGGGGAGGAGACTGTGCTGACGAGTCTTTGATAGTTCCCCATTACGGCACTGCGAGAAATCAAGCTCTTGAAATTGCTGTCGCATAAGAATATTCTTAAACTCGAAGACATGGCTGTTGAGCATGCTACACGACCTAGTGAGTAACACAGTACCGATAAAATGCACACAGCAGACCTGGCATTAACAGGCCACGACTAATTATGACTCAAAACAGCGGACAAACGGAAGAAACCTATAATGTACATGGCCACGCCGTACATGGACCACGATCTGTCCGGGCTGCTCGACAACCCCTCGGTTCACTTCAAGGAAGCACAGATCAAGTGCTACATGAAGCAGCTACTCGAGGGCCTTTGCTATCTGCACGACAATCACATACTCCATCGAGACATGAAAGCGGCCAACCTGTTGATTGACAATCGGGGCATACTTCAGATTGCCGATTTTGGCTTAGCCAGACACTACGACGGCCCTACGCCGCGGGCCGGACGAGCTATGGGTGAAGGAAAGAGAGATTATACGGGCCTGGTCGTAACCCGTTGGTATCGACCGCCGGAGCTGCTGCTTCAGCTGAGGCAATACACCCCGGCTATCGACGTTTGGGGTGTTGGGTAAGAGATTTTCTTCGAAACTTTTCAATCATAGGCCTCCACAACTCGGTCAGCCCATCATACACCCGGACGCTAACCGACGGATAGATGTGTATTTGGCGAAATGCTGGTGGGGAAACCCATTCTCGCCGGCGAGAGCGACGTCCACCAGCTGGAGTTGATTTGGGATCTCGTGGGGTCGCCTAATGACGATACGATGCCCGGATGGAGACAGCTCCCTGGCGGAGAGCGCCTGTCCCCACGAACCCGACCCGGGAATTTGAGCAGCCGCTTTCGAGAGTAAGTCACTACTGCACATGCATCTCGAGTCACCGTCCAACAAGGAAAGATTACATGGCTTCATATACCCCATAACAGAAAACGCTAACATGGTGCCAGATACGGCTCCGGTGCCATCTCTCTCCTCAAAGAACTCCTCCGACTCGACTGGCGCACCCGCATCAACGCCGTCGACGCCCTCGAACATCCCTACTTTAAAGCCGCCCCCCTCCCCATGGCCCCCGAAGATATCCCAACCTACGAAGACAGTCACGAGCTCGATCGCAGAAAGTTTCATGACCGTAAAGCGAACCTTCCCCCCGCCCCCAAAGGCGGCACAGTAGGAGTTGGACCCGACGTCAACGGCTCCAACGCCGGCTTCAACCCCGGAGACGGATACGGACGCCCCGCCGGCAACGTCAACGGCCATCGATACCGCGACGACAGAAGACCAGCATGGCAACGCGATCGCGGACCGCACCCTCGTCCTCCCCCACAAGACAGACCTCCCAACCGCGGAGGCGACGATGTAGATTATCGACGAAGCCGCGTCCCTGGACGGATGAATCACGGTGGCCCCGGCCCAGGTATTGCCGCCGGGTCTGGCTCCTCTGGTCCTGGCCTCGGAGGCCCAGAGATAGATACCTACATTCCAGCTTATAGAAACGAGCCGGGAGAGGGTGGTGGTGGTGGTGGACGACGATGGGACGATCGCTTGCCGCCGCCGCCGCGGGATGATCGGCGACGATATGTGGAGAAGGAGAGGTGGAATGATCGGGATAGAAGGACGGGAAGTCGGAGTAGGACGCGGTCACCGTTGGGATTGGGGAGGAGCAGAAGCAGGGAGGAGTATCGTCGTTAAATTCTCAATAATTTTTTTTTTGGGGGGGGGGGGGGGGGGGGGGGGGGGGACGTACTTCTCGTTCGCTTTGCTGGTTTTGGAGTAGGTATATCTATTGTGATTAGCGGGTCCTGGCTTATGAGGGGTGTGAGATTTGAAGCGTGCGTCTTCACAGGAAGGAAGAACGAAAGACAGACAGACAGACAGACAGACAGACAGACAGACAGAAAAGACACAGATGCGATTTAGGTCTAGGGGGTGGGGGCTTTCCCTTACCTGAGATGGAGCGAGACGTTGTTTTTGTTATGTTTTTTTTTATTTGGCGCGTCTTTGTTGCTATTAGCTGGGTCCGGCATGGGCTTGGTGTTGGCGTATCCCAAGTTCCCAACACACAAACTTGCGGGATAGGCGCGCGAGGCTTTCATGTTTTGGGGAAGAACTCAGAGGATGGATGAGATGGGTAGTCTATACCGATGCAGGCTAGATTGCTAGGTTACAGTATGCCTTGGCGGGGTCACCTTGGAGATTTGGTAGGATGCACAGGCGCTGAGGGGTGAGTGTGCGCTTCGTGTGCTGTCCGATGGGCGCGAGTCTAGCAGAGGTTTTGCTCATGGAGAGGCTAGCTCAGCACGCGCACAGATTTGATGAACGACGCGGTAGGTATCTTCTCAAGGCAGGCAAGTCGTTGAATTCGCACGACGGAGTATCTGCGCACTGTTCTGTTCAAGGGTCCATAGACAAGACAAAGGTGCGGGGGGGGAGAAGAGAAAACAAAGGAATGGTATTGAGTATACAAGACGAGGGGGCTATTCTTGCATGAGGAACACATGAGGGCATACCGAAACTAATATACACAATGGGAGCACGAATGTGAAAACCAATCATAACCTGATCCTGATTGCTGTGTTGGTGACAAAACTGAAGAAAGGGAGACAAAGTGAATACCAAATCAAATTAGAATGAGCAGGCTGCTCAAAGTTACTGCCCCGAATCATCATCATCATCATCCTCCTCGTGAATCGTCTCCGCCTGCAGGCTCGAGATGCGCCGAAATCGCGAGCCTTTGGGAGACGAGGCCAACGTAGCAGGATCAGCCCAGTGCCAGTCTGACTCATGACCAAACTGCTGCTGCTGCTGCTTCTGGGATAGGGGGTACCCGCCGGAGAGGTACTGCTCCTGGAGGTACTGCTCCTTGCGGGCCTGTATCTGGAGGCGCCTCCTCAGCTGGGCGCGGAGAGACGCGACTTGGGTGTCGTCGGAGGTGTCGTGCATGTTGAGCGAGGTGGTGAGGAGAGCGGAAAGAAGAGCCATGAAGATGCCGGTTAGGATGCCTACGAAGGCGGCGACGCTGAACTAGTAAGGGTGTGAGTATGCTTTCTTTACTTTTATACATACTGCTTTGCTTGGAGCAGGAATTGAGATAATTTCTTTTTTTTCCTGTCCTTTCCTTTTTCCACCTTGATACAAGGGCCTTGTTTCCGGTAGGTCCCCCTTCTTTGAATTAAAGTAGTGGGCATGATTCGTTGCTCTATGAACAGAATAGGAATATAGAAAAATGACGAGAAAAGGGGGACCGTCCAACTTACAAATGTGTACAATGGCTACAAAGTAGGGGTAAAGCAAGTTAGTTTCGTGCCCAGAAAATGAATAATAATATCCCAAAGAAAATGGTTTCTTGATAATTCCATACCTCTAGACCGATCAGCACCCCTACCAGATACCCAACCCACCCGCCCGCATAATCAATCACATACGCCACCGGCGCAAACACGGTCTTGAAAACCCCGACCAGGTACGACACGGGCGTCCAGAGCACGCGCAAGGGAAACACCACGCCGCGGGCCAGAAGCGCGGCGTAGCGCCCCCAGGAGAACGACCAAGCGAGCGACCAGGCCGAGTTGATGATGTGGAGGAGGGCGGAAAAGAAGGTCGACTCGGGGGCGCTGGCGTCCTCCATGATCCTCTTTTCTTTGTCCTGTTTTCGTATATTTTTCTCTCCTTTTTTTCGTTCGGTTGTTATGGAGAAGCTTCTAGTAGAATTCGCAGTGTAAAGGAGTGTTGTGAGAATGCATTCTCCTGTGGCAAGCGACGGGCTGAGATGAGGGCATCATGACAATGATGACATGGTGACTTGCGCTGGCATTGGTCGTCCGGGAGGCTTTTTTTGTGGCGACAACCCGGTTTATGAAGGGATGGAAGGGGCGGTCCGCCACAGCAGCAACGAGGGGCCGGAGAAAGGCGGGCGGGTTGGTCCGTCGGATCAACATGGCTTGATGGAATGTTGATTATCTCGTCGCTTTTTTCCTTCTCAACGTCAGCTACTGTATGTACATGTAATGTAGGTATAGTTCCGTCTTCACTCGTCAACCGGTCGCCGGGTCGATACCTGCTCTCGGCCACAGAGCTGCAAAGATGGGGCCCTCATTACCTTAGGCTTTAGCTCGTCATTTGCGCCACGTGCGCAGTCGAGCCATCGACCTCGGCCGCAACTTCACGACCTGCAACCCTCGGCATATTGATCTGGCTCTACACGTATATTTCTGTCTCTACGGCTCTTGTTGCATAACTTGATTATACACCATCCGAGGCGGGTTGGCACCATTGTCGGTGGAACGGCCGACGGTCCTATATGCCTTCCGGCCAGCTGGATACCCAGCCACATGATGGCAATGCGTCGCTGAAAAGGAAATGTGAGGATGATCACGAATCAAGCAGGACGCAGCCTGTTAGGCGCTTCTCTTCCACTGAGCTTGTTGTGAACGCGCCGCAAGATGAGGGTTCCTTAGAAGAGAATTCTTCTGAAGAGGACGAATCCGAAGAGGACGAATCCGAAGAGGACGAATCCGAAGAGGACGAATCCGAAGAGGACGAATCCGAAGAGGATGCTTCAGAAGATGATGAGTCTGAAGATGAGTCTCAGGGGGGCGGAATTGAGGAGGAACCTGAGAAGAACGAGTCTCGAGGACGAGATAAATCGAAAGAAAAGGATGAATCAAAAGGAGAGGGCGAATTACAAGACCAGTCCGGGATACCATCAGACACCTCGGAGACGCCCTCGCACTGGCGGGCCATTATCTCCTTCCACGACATGATCAAAGATCCCACCGCCGCCGGCCAAAAATACACCACCCTGGACGAAGAGCAGAAACTCATCATCGCCCTCGGTGTGCGCAATCTCTTCATCGCCACCAACAAGAGCGGCTCCGTCAGAGATCGAGACCGGCAGATTCTGGAGCACATGCAGTGCGTGCTCGGAGACGTGTCGAACCCGGCAGTCATGAGAGATTCAGGCCTCCGGGTATCATTTTATCCGGGCCGAAAGTACACCAAGCTGCGGCATTTTCAGGACTTGGATGCCAAGATTGGGGAACATCCGCATACGAGTTACTTCGCGCAGCTGTCAAAGTCGCCGAAGGTATTTGCGGCATTTGTTGAGGCCCAGGAGTAGCGCAGGGCGGCTGAGGCTTGGTATGTGGGAGACCATAATGGTCTAGATTTGAATGTGGCCTCTGTTTGATGCGTGGTGGTGATTCACGGGTGAAAGGAGATGGCGCAGCCAGTGTCTGGTCGAAACATCCGTGTGGCCTGGCCGCCCAAGCACAAAAGGCTGTGATGAAGGCACTACTGATTTGGGGTAGATGCCATAGCAGTACTTGCGCTTTTAGCGCCAGGTTCTCTTGCAGGCAGTAGCTTGTCGGTTTAAACATGATGGAGTCGCAGCTGCGCATCCTGCCCTCATAAAACGCCAGTGACATCTGAGATTTTTGTCTAGTTATGGAAAAGTGAAGACAGCCGATTTGCACCGGGGACTAGTTCCGTGACAACATCGAGCACGCGGCTCATGCACCCAGATCACTCACGAAGTGTAATCATGACAGGCCGTTGTTGGTATGTACCTAATTCTCGAGTCAAGATGTCAGAGGATTTTATTTTAATATCTATTCTGATATGGCTGTTGTCAGAAGCATGCCTCACTGGCGTCGTTGGAGAAGAAGTCCTTATGTGAACAAGGTATGTACATACCAGTATGTAGCGCAATTCAGGTGGCACATACGTCACTGGTTCATGTCGTGACAGCTGCTGCAGCTGCCCCATGCCGCCCCGCTTGAGCTCTCCACTTCTCCATCCCTGTTCTCTCGAGTCTCTCCAATGTCTCCATTCTCTCCAGTTCGACCCCGCCGAATCGGATCCTGATTCCCAACAATCCCCGCGATCTTGTCCTTCATGTTACCAAGCCACTGGCCATTAGCCATCACTGTTTTTGTCATGCCAGCCAGGCCAGACTCGGTCTCGGCACTCGTACGAACACCACCACCACTCCTTCAGCACATCGATCGCGTGCGGCTCTCGTGACAACCGCGACCCTAGCCAGAGCTGCGCCTCGGCACGCGACCCTCTCATCCAGTCGCCTAGTCACGACTCATCCCCGTCCCAAAGACATTCACGATCATAAAGGCCACGACTTCTACGCGAGACAATGGGAAACAACCATTCGTCGGCTGCCAAGTCGGGCTCATCGGGCTCGACACCTGCGGCCCCGTCAAACGATGCCGCTCACGCCTCGTCGACCTCCTCCGCGGCGCCCGACTCTCACTCTAATCCGCATCCTTACCATTCCTCCCACCACCACCATCTGCTGCCTCATCGCCAAAAGGACGCTCGCATCAATCCCGCCGCTGCCCATGCTACGCACGGCCTAGCTGCTCCTCCAGAGCCTTCCCTCGCCCAGGCCACAGGCTCCACCTTCAGCAACCGACGCGGGAGCTTGCCTGGCACAGCCGTCTCGTCATTGACCGGCTCGCCGCACGGCAACACATCAACTTCATCTAAACCGATCAGGGCTCGCTCCGTCCGAGACGAGCCTACCAAACCTGTCGATGTCCCCGTTGAAACCGGCTCGCTTCGCACACACAGAGAAGGCCAGGTCCCTGTCGCTGCTGAACAGACTGGTCTCGACCCGCATCTCATATCCAACAGCAGCCTCACGGACATGTATCTAAGGGGGCCGCCGAGACTTCCTCTGCCGATCGAGGAGGAGGTTCACACGCCTGGTTCGCCCATTCTAGCTCCAGAGGACATTTTGGTTCCAAAGGAGGACATTGCTGAAGTTGACTTGGGTGAATCCTCAGACGGTGTCACGCGAAATCAATCTGGCGTCAGTGCAACGACTGTTGATGACGACGAATCCGAGGAATTGCGAGTGGACAAGACGAGACCCGTGGTTCCCACCAAGATTGAGTGGAGAGGGGGGGGAGAGAAGATTTATGTTACTGGAACCATTTTCCAATGGAATCGCAAGCAGCGACTGCATCCCGTGTGAGTATCCTTTTGCGTATACAGAAAACGCGAAGAACAAGCCCCACTCATACGAGGAAAAAACAGCGAGGGAAAACCAGGGCATTTTGCCACCACGGTCTACATCCTCCCCGGCACACACCATCTTCGTTTCTTGGCCGATGGGATCATGCAAACATCGCCCGATCTGCCCACAACCGTAGACTTCGGCAACAACTTGGTCAACTACATCGAGGTGAATCCCGATGCATTACTTCAGGCTAAACCACACTCCGGTATGCCCAAGGTAGACACGGATGCGGACGCTTCCAAAGATCCGCAAGCCAAGGAGCCCGTCAAGCCCAAGGGCAAACCCGTGCTCCCTCCTGCAAGCTACGCCAGCGAAGTTCCACAGTATCTCGTCGACTTTGACCAGCCCGACGAGTCGGCGGCGTACAAGAACGCTTTGAGTGCCATTGAGAAGTTGCCAACGCCCCCTACTCTGCCCGGCTTCTTGGGTAAGCCTCTCCTAAACGCCGCAACGCTGATGAAGGACGATAATTCGGTGCTGAATATGCCGAATCACACTGTCCTGAATCATCTGGCTACGAGCAGTATTAAGAACAATGTCCTGGCTGTATCAGCAACGACGAGATACCACAACAAGGTAAGCATTAAGTGCCCTTTTATCTAGCTCATTCATATATGCACCAGGGAAATGCTGATACTTTTTCCACGATGCGCAGTATGTGACGACGATATTATACAAACCTTCCTCGATGGACGACGGATGATGATGACTTACGCTGATGGCCAATGTTGGTCATTTGTTTGTGAGTGCTGCGCAGGAGGCTATGTACGTCAGAGCTTGTACGCATGTCTCTTAGTTTCGTGTTTCTTGTTTGTATTTTCTTTTTTTTTCGTTTATTCCCCATCCCACATTCTCCTGGGGCGATATTTTATGCAGTATGATGATGGGCTTGGGTCTTGTCCAGCACGCGGCATAGTTTGGCGAGGTCATATACACCGAGAGCGTGCCTGCACACGCGGCTTGCAGGCATTTAAGATCTTTCGTTGAACTCCAGAAGACTGTTCAACTAGTGTTATGATTTATCTTCTGCAAGGCCCTATAGTTAGTGTCTTTCAGAACTATACGGAAAGATGTACCAACATTGGGAAATATTTCCATGAGACATGTCTGCACATTCTAGTGCAGCTTCTTGAGTCTTGCGTGGGTATTGAGAAAACGTAAACCTGAGCTAATGATACTTTTTCTGCGAAGCCCACTACTTGGACATGAATACGGATATACGTACACCAAGAAAAGAGGCACCATCAGCATCAGTCAATATATACAACATCTCCATGCTAGTGTTTAGCTTGTCCGGTTGCATTGTAGGGTGCCGAAATCACCAAGATCATCACATCGTGTCCGATTCCTCTGCAAAGCCTTCCGCTCCGTACGTAAATGTAATAAAAAGTCGTATGCCAATACCGTGTGCATTCCGCGTCATTCCAATTTGTACACGCTGCTCTAGTCTCCCATTGAAATGGCCCCGTTCTTCCCTTGGTCCTCTTTTGGGCTCATCAATGGCACAAATGCAGTACATATATCGTAAATTGAAGTTCCAGTGCACCGCCGACGCCGTCCCAAATGTTTGCCCTTACCCTAGTCATAAAAATGCATCCGCTTCTATCAAACCCTTCTTGCCCGTCCAGGCGTCCCCGCTAATCTCTCCACTGGACATAGACTTCATCTGTCCTGAACCTCTGCGTGCAGACACTCTCTTCCAACGGCGTCCTATAGCCCTCCTTATACGCCAACAAGCCCGCCTGCGCAATCATGATTCCATTATCAATGCAGAACCTCTCATCGGTCGCAAAGACACTCCCCCCACGCTCCCGCGCCATTTCCCCCATCATAGCCTGCAGGCGCTCATTGCAGCCCACGCCCCCCACGATCAAGACCTGGCTACTCCCAACATGAGCCATGGCCCGCTCCGTAATCTCAACCAGCATGGCAAAAACAGTCTCCTGAAGCGAGTAGCACAGATCCTCAGGCGTAAAGTCCGCACTCTCCCCCGCGTGCCTCATCTGCGCGGCCAAAGCATCCGCACTAGCCAGAATACCCGAAAACGAACAATCCATCCCCTTGACCGTATAAGGCAAATCAAGCAAACGATTCTTATTGCCCCGCTTGGCCATCTGCTCAATATTGTACCCAGGAGCAGGATCATTGCTAATCGCCAAGGTACGCGCAAACCGATCCAGGCAGTTCCCCACAGCAATATCAAGCGTCTCCCCAAAGATACGGTACCGCTTCTCAGCATAGGCGATGACCTGAGAATTCCCACCACTGACGTACAAGACGACCGGGTTCTGCGCACCGGTAATGTGCCGCCCCATTTCGATGTGCCCGACACAGTGGTTCACGCCGACGAGGGGTTTGTCCCATAGGAGGGAGAGGGTGCGAGCGCCGATGGCGACGGAGGTGAGGGGGGCGCCCATGCCGGGGCCTTGGGTGAAGCATATGCAGTCAATGTCGGAGGGGCGGAGGCCTGCGGCGGAGAGGGCCTCGCGGGCGAGGCGGACGAAGTGGGTGCGGTGGTGGGCGGCTGTGTCTTTGGGGAGGAAGCCTGTTCCGGGGGGGGAGACGAATGTGTGGCGGAGGTTGGAGAGGATGTTTGTTGAGTTGGGGGTGTGTTGGATGATGCCGATGCCGAGTTTGTTGGCGGAGCCTTCGCAGCCGAGGGCTATGTAGCTTTGCTTTGGGTGTTTGTCGGACATTTCTTTGTTTTGTCTGTGTGTCTGTCTGTCTCTGTGTGTGTGTCGCGTCTCTCTCTCTCTCTCTCTCTGTCTTCGGATTCCTCCTTCCGACCGATCTCTCCACCGATTCCTCTGCCTCTCTATCTCGGTGATCTCTGTTCCCTCCTCGTCGATATGTGAACGATGGCTGGTGATTATACGGTTCGCGCTTCGGCCAGTGATGGAGACGGGTGTGACTTCAATGGGGTGAGTTCGTGTGTATGTGGGTGTTTTCGGTTCGCCTATGGAACTGGTACACGCTCGGCTTGCTGGATATGTTGTATGTTTCTGGCGTGAAGAGGGTTGTGGTCGCGGGTAGGAGTCGATGTGGTCGTGAAGTACAGGTGAGGTTCAAAAAAGCACTTCGTCAGGTAGGTGCATAGGTGCATACCTCCTACTTGCTGTCTGACGATGGAGGGGTCGACGGCGGGGCCATCGGCGCGGTGGGACGCGGGCCGGGAGAAGCGCGGACAGCCACTTCCCAGCGCCTTCACGGGCATAATCCAACATCACTTCCATGGGTCGATGGACTTTGTCAGGATATTTTCAGACTTCTCTGGCTTCTCACCTTTCGTCACGAAATCCGGCAAACCAGCAAAAATATCGCTCAAAATGCTGGGCTTGTCTGTCTACCGACTTGTCGAATGGCGAGAGGAAAGCCACCTCCGAATCTCGATACGGTGTACCTACGCATGTTGCCCAATCAAAATACTTGCAATTCTCGACTTGCAGTTTAAAGAAGAAAAGGGTTCTTGAGCCAAAATCAGACGTACAAGTTCAGCCGTTCGCTCTCTCTTCTTTTTCTCCTTCTTCCTCTTCTATGTGCACTTACTGTACGAACCAGGCACGCCAATCATCAATGATCATAAAAGTCCAAAGTACCGGTACATACCACCACGGAGAACACGTGGGTGATACACAATCGGAGACGCCGCCCTTGGATTGCAAAAAATCACACAAGTCTCTAAAACGCCACGCCCCAGTTTCGTTACAAGTCACAAGTTCACAACTCAAGCACGCACACTAGAGCCCCACAAGCCCGACCCCTCTCCACCAATCACATCTCCCATACAGAGCCTCAGCAGCGAGCACAACTCCTCTTCAACCCACCAAAGCTTCCCTCCATCCGGGACGGCCCCGCAGAGTCCAATTCCCTCTTCTTTCTTGCCTGTACCGGAAAGCAGAGAAGAAAAAAGGCACGACTTCTCTTTCTATACTTCTTTGTTTTCTTGCCTTTTGGCTTCAGATCCTTCATCCTCTCAGGCATAACGAGGCAGCGACCTTCTTTACAATACCGCTGTTATCAATGCCTTGCTCCAATATGCGCCTTTGCGTCGTGCCTCAAGAACGGAGGAGATGAAAAAACACATCAGGCTTGGTCCTTGGATATGATGTGATGGGGCGATATGGGCCTTGATTAAGTGAAGCAGACTGTGTTCTTGAACGGCTCAGTACTTTTTTATACGGCTCAAAATTCTGACTCGTTTTTCAGACTACATACTGTCCTTGGAGTCGTCCTCGGAATACCACCTGACCGTGGCCCTGGTTTCTTGTGTCACGACTGTCAGCTGGATCAGCTGGCACGGGGTTTGGAGTCTGACGAACGGTTTCCCCCCTCTTTCGTTGCTCCCTCCCTTTCTGCAACAAGCTTTTCTTACCTGCAACTACTCAGGTACGGTGCCGATCTTGGTGTACCTTTCAACTCAAGTACATCGCGACAATGGGTGTTCGACCACGAGCCGAAGTTGGAATACTTCGGTAGGCCTCTCCAAGAGCCATCCACATCAGCAGTCCATTCTCTTCGCATTTCATATTGAGGCACAATATCTCCCGCTGCCTTCATCATCTTCGGTATCACAGGCAAGCCATATTATGGTATCCCGGGTTCCCGGTTCTTCCATTCTTGTCCCCTGAGGGCTCTTCTCTTGTACTCTATCTCATTCGTCTCTCCCGCCTTCATCTTGGTCTTGGTCTTGGTTTCAAATTCCCCAAGCGCAGAAAAAATAACAACTCCCGACTCCACGCAAAATCCCAGCCTGCCTCGCCAACCCATGCAACCATCCGACCGACCGACCGACCGACCCGCTTACCAGCGCCGAAGTAAGAATAAAAAAAGGAAATCAACATACTGTACACGCCCCGACATCTTCTTGTCCGAGTTCATAACCGTCACCAAGGGGGCTTCGCCTGCCAGTCCATAAGCCTCTAGCCGATGAGAAGAACAGACAACCACACCAGAAGAAAAGGCATCATCGCTCTACATGAAGTGCCTTGAACCGCCAAAGAGAGAAGAAGAACAAGTCTCAATCATCATACACAAACATCTTTCGACGACTTTTGAGTGGCACGGGCACTGACTGGCCAGCCTTCTTATGATGGCGCCTGCGGCTGGATTGCCGCGGCTGCTGGGACCGGTGGAACTGATGGCATTGATGGGACTGCCGGGGCCGCTGCAACAGCCGGAGCCGCTGCAACAGCCGTAGCCACTGCGACTGCCGGAGTCGTTGCGACTACCGGCGCTGCCGGGACGGATGCTGGCGGCGGTGGCTGCGGCAAAGCTTTGGTTGCCGAGGCCGATGCTGAGGCAGATGCCGCGTCCAGTGCGACCTGTGCTCGTCCTCCCCGGTACATGTATGTGCTGAGAGGAATCGACGCTCGGAACTTGAGCGCTCGCGTATCGAAAGGATCGACTTCATACACCGGCGGATCGTCATCATCAGAATCGGAATCGTATTTCCACCGATCCGAGTAGTCACTACTTTCTAGTCTCGGTGCGGTGGACAATCCTCTGCGATCAATCCACAATCTTTGGAGCCTGCCAATGCGACGTCGAAACGACGGGACATTCGTCTCCGGTTGATCATTCGAGGACTTCAACTGTCGGATTGGAAGCATTAAAGTCTTGCTGTCGAGATCCAGCGGTAACTCAGGAGAAACAACCTCGTCAGGGTTCATCTCCGTCTCATCCGATGTTACTGATGCGGGCGGTGACATCAAGTACTGAGCCTTGGCTGGTCGGAACTTGAAGTCCACGGCCTGCTGCTCCCTGACCGGTGTTAAGGGTTCTCTCGTGAGATCGATATGGTTCTGGTTCCATCTCCGGTGGTTCTCCACCTTGTTGTCGATTTCGGTTCGCAACTCGTTCTCTTTATCCGCCAGTTGATCAGCAAGCAATACGAGGTCCTGCTCGAGCGAGCGACCATCGGACTTGACAGGTGCCCGCAGTTGAGCCGGTGGTCTCGAACCACTTGATGGCTCAGCAATCTTGCGTTTCTGTGGCTAGGAATCATTTGCGTCAGCATCCAGGACATAGAAGGCCATGAAGAGCGCGGGGGCCGACGGTGACGCCGTTGTTGAGCACTGCTTACCTTTTGGTTCACGAGGTCTTCGTCCTCGCCCTTGATGCCCAGCCTCAGCTTCATCTGCTTCAACTTGGCTCTCTCTTCAAAGACGGCTCGGTCCATGTGCAGCAGTTCCCGCTTCATCATCTCGCGCTCAAACGTCAACAAGATGAGCTGACGACCATCTTCGAGCTCGCGTCGAAGACGTTTGAGCGACTCGGCGATCTTGCTATCACGACCTCTCGTCTTTCTCGTCAATCTGGCTTCTCTTCTTCGGAAACAAACGAAAGGATCAGTGTCATCTGTCTCCTGGTGTGTCTCAAACTTGAGACTCGGTTGCAGAGGCTGGTTGCCCACTGCCAGTCGACCAGTCTTCCAGTATTCATAGATGGCCTTTGCATGCTGCAGAATGGACGGGGAATCGAGGTGGTTGAGCGAGGGAACCATCATGTCATAGGCGACAATGGTATTGTCAACCGATGCAAATGGCGTCTGCTCAGCCGCGGTGTCCTCGAACACCTCCATGATGCGTTCAAAGTCATCCTCAGAGAGAGGACCTCCCGTAGGGCTCTTCGCGTTGTACGTCTTCAAGAATTGGGCATCATCGCTGCTCATATCATACAGGCAGCTGATGCATTCCTCCACGGTTTGCGAAAACCGAATGTACGAGGATGGCTGGTGGAAATTACTAGGGTATACATTGTCGTAGTCGATTTTGCTCTCCTGAGGAGGCGGAACCGGAATCTCCTGGGTTTGGCTGACTCCGGCGTCTCTGAGAATGCTTTGAAGATGGTATTCCTGAAAAGAGGTGGAAAAGAGGAAGCGGTTAGTTCAAAGTGCTTTTAAAGCGCATGCGCATTTCGTTGCGGTCGCAGCCGTAATGGGATGCCGTGCGACATATTATGTAGCTGATTGATACATCACGTGACCAAGCACGTGATATCAGGCGGCAGGGAGGTACTTACTTTTTCTTCCGCATGTTCGACACCGGTCGCGATTTGAATCTCGGTCGTAAGGGCTTCATACTCGGAAGGGTCGATTTGGTCCTCTCTGAGCACAGGAAGAGCTGTTTTTACACTCAACTTCTTGACTCGGACCTTGCGCGATGACATGGTGGGCGGGCTCGGAACCAAAAAAAAACAAAAGAAAAATCGGCGTCAAAGCCAGCGGAAAATCCGCAAAAAAAATAAATCGATCAAGTCATAAAATGAGACATGAAAAGTCAGTTTTTGACAATTTGAAGATGATTTTCGCGTTGTGGTGGCTTCTTTTCGATGGGCAAAAGTTGTTATGGCCGATGGGCTGACGTTGGAGATTTGTTTTGCCGCGCGAAGAGTTTTTTTGCACTGGAGCGTGGAAACACGGGTGGACAGATGCGCAGTTTGGCAGTTGGTCTCAGGTGCTGATGACACCGTCGAGGTCTGGGGTCGCGTTGGGAGGGGAGGCGTAGACAAAGTCACCGTGCACGCTATTTTGGCTGAGAGAGGTACATATTTTTAGGTTGGCTGGACTCACTGGCCACCCCCTTTTGGGCTTGACAAATGGAGCCGCTTCTGGGCTGTAGCGTTATTTCTGAGGCTCTAAGCCCCGTCAGGCGTTAGTCCAGTGACTAGTTCCAGTAAATGACAGCTCTGAGCTTGCAAACCGTTGCCTGTGGTTAGTGAGAAGCAGCTCTGCTGGATGGAGCTTTGTGGGCTGTTGGGCCGTTCGCAGCTCCAAGTTCCAACTGAGAACTCCATGAGTCCATTCCATCTTCCATCTTTCGTTGTGTTTCTGGCATTCTGCTTCGAGCTGCGGGGCAATAGCCGGTGTATAGCCGATCATTCGCCTTCTTCGCTGCGTTGACAACTTGACAGTCGTGACTCGTGACTCGTGACTGTGTCTGCAGAACTGCCACTGTGCCACATGTATCATATTTCTACGCTTCTCAGCCATCCACAGCACCAGGCTGTGGGAGGCGACAGCATCAGAGTGGTCGGCCAACTTATCGAATACCTATCGAGTCTCAACTGTGTCAGCAAAGGGGGGGAACAGATCACACACGAGCAAACGAACATGAACGCTCCTGCAGCCTGCAGACGCCCCTATCAAGGCACCCTGCTGCGTTCTTAGCCAACAAAGCCTTTCCAGTCGACACCCTCTGCGAAGCAGAACCGAAACCAAACATGCGATCGACAACCCTCTCATCTGCCCCCAGGCCTCGAATCCTCGATTTTGGAACGAATTAATACCCTCCGTCGAAATGGATGCACGCCTTTGCATAGCCCGCAAGGTCGCATGCAGCAGCTTCCCGGCGTCTGGCACGCTGCAATGGCTGCGACGCCGCAGATACGAGGATGAGCCCGCATGACCCGGCATCTGCTACCACCAACCTTATTTCGAAAAATTCTTCATCATTTCTCGCCTGCATATTTGTTGACAGCACGTGACTTGATGTGCTGCGTCACGCGTGTAAGCTACACGGGCTCTCTCGGCGGAGACTGTCGGACAATCTCGGGCAAAACGTTCTGTTAGAATCGCGGAAACACGAGACGGACGAAACGGATAATATCCGGCATCGATGCCGCTCCTCAACGTTGGCCGGGCGTGATGTCGAGATTCTAGTGTCAAATTCTAGCGATGAAGAAGTGGTGTTGGAATCGGCATTCATGCTTCTTGCGTACCAGCTCAAAGCACAACCGACGATGGAGCAAAAGACGTGTCGGACGTGTTGAGAGGGCCAGTCGAGAATCTTGGGCTACGAGTTTCGATGCGGAACAAACGCGACAAGTCAGGAAAGTTCGATTTATTCAGTCTGGCGTGCAGAGCCCCTCACGCCTGACGTTGCATTCGCGCGTGGCTACAGGAGGGCAAACGCGTGAGACGGTTTCAGCTGCGAACGCCTCACATGTCAGGCACCCTTGCCTCGCATCTCCTCATCCCCAACCTCTGTTAACGCTGCGTCTTGGGCACCACTTCGGGCAGAAACATCATTTCTCGATTACTTATTTTCCACAGTGCAAGCATACATATGTGGCAGAAAATGAAGCGAACGGATATCAGCGCGCCTCCGACGCCGGACCCCTCCGACAAGCCAGCCGACACGCGACCGGAAACATCGTACGTCATTTTTGCCCGGCTTGCTCCGCGTTCATTTGAGCTAATTAAAGTGTTGGGGAATGAAATAGCCCGTACGCAAGCTGTTGTGCCACGCTGCGATTTCAGAACGGGAGCGAATATACGGTTCCCAGCGCGCTTCTGCAAAAGTTTCCAAAGCTCAGCTTCTCTCTGGGTAAATCAACTTTTGTCTCATGTACAGAGGATGTTGGGCATGTCCTCACCCACTATCTCTACACCGACACGTACCAAAGCCTCCGGCCGAAGGGGTTATCATCTCACGACAAGCGTATTGCAGAGTTCACGACTAGTGTCCGTGTCTACGTCTTGGCTCGCCAGATGGGATCTGTGTCCTTGGAGGAACTTGCTCGAGCCGAAATCGAGAGACTGGGAGATGGACTACTCTTTGCTACCGTCGTTTCTCAGATGCGGATCGCGTATCCAGAGCCGACAGAGGACGACACATGGTTCAGCAGCTACCTCAGGACTAGACTCAGAACAACTCTCGAGAAGCCGGCACTCCTTTTGGCCTGCGTAGAGACAGACCCTATATCCCAGACGCTGCCGTTGAGCGACCTGCTCCTCCGAAATCTAGTCGAGCTGATCCGCGACCAGGGTGTTTCGGCTCCTGTCATCAACCCGACTGTTAAGACTGGCACCCCCAAAAAAACTGCCCCCGTGACGGCGATGACCCCAACAGCGGCGAAAGCCCCAGCGGCGAAAGCCCCAACAGCGGCGAAAGTGGTGCCTGAGGTTGTTAAGGGGGCTGGCCAGGCCAAGCCAGAGCTGTTGCCGGAGGCGCAACTAGAGACGACCCCTCAAGGGAGAAACAAGAGGAACAACAGGAAGAAGAAGAAGATGACGGCGATGATGGGAGACTCGACGGAAGGTAATCTCTGTCCCGGTGCTGATGCCAAGTCTGCGCCCCCGCAAATGCCACCCCCAATGCCACCCGCCTCTATGGGCAAGGAGCCACACCCTCGTACACCAACGACGATGCGATCTCCGGACGCCAAGGACACGAGAAAAATCATAAAATTGAAAGAGACCCGCAAAGAGGCGCAGCCTAGCATTCAGACCTCACCGGCAGGACATCCGGTGGTTCAAACAGCCACAGCAATTCCTCCCAGGGCAGAACAATCGTCTGGAGCAGCACCCGTTGAGCATCCCGCCGGTCCGAAATGGGAGGGTCCGGGGGGTTGGATGACCCCGGGCTGGGAATTCATGAAACTCGTGCATCCGGAAGTTCCTCATGTGTCGACCGGCGCCACTGGGGGAGAGACTTCGCGAGGGGGGAGTGGTTAACTTGGTTTATAACTGATGAATCGATTCACAGAGGTCGATGTAGGTTCCCGACTAGCGGGAACAAGGCCCCGCGCGGCGACTGAACAGTGAGCAAGTGACTCAGTGAGAACACACCTCAGATATGTTATGGAGTTCATACAATAGGCCATTTAGGAGGTACTTCGATCCGTTATCATTGCAATACCATTTAATCCATTCTTCGTGACATGCATCGTGAGTGATTATGGTCCTTGACTGTTGTTTCTTGTGAGTCGTGACTCGTGAGCAGGCAAGGTAAGACAAGCCCGCTAAGGAGGTGGCCCGTGCACCCGGGGCAGACGACCCCTCCTACGTAGTATTCCCACCGGCGTCGCAGACTCGCAGCCATTCGTCCCTTTCCGCCATTCCATCCCGCGCATACATACCGCATACATACGCATCCTACGTGACATAGACGAACGTCCTCTCCTCGCTCTCTCGATCCCGCCAACTTTCGCCTACCGACCGGCGTGAGTCTCTTTAGCCTGTTGCTCGGCCATCGCAAAGCGCGTCCGGGTTCAGCATGGGCAACTCGACAAGCCAGGTCTTGGACACCATTGTCCAGGGCTCTAATTGTGAGTTAAGGCTTCCATTCTTCTTGGGGAGGGTTCCTTTGGAGGGTTCGCTTGGATACGCGGACCATTCCCCCCCCCCCCTAACGAACCTCAATGCCAAAACGGTTGCGAATGGCCGACCATCTAGGCGAAACATCTCAGTGCTGACAATGGCCTTGGGTACAAGTCGACAGAGACGAAGTCGATCGGTTACGGAAACGATTCATGAAGCTCGACAAAGTAATTAGAGTCCCTTCCTCGAAGTAACACTCGGTGGCTCTTATGCTAATTACGCAATACAGGACAATTCCGGGACCATCGAGCGTGACGAGTTTCTGAGTCTGCCGCAGATTTCCTCCAATCCTCTCGCCACAAGGTGTGTATGATACATGATGGCTCACCTGTATCCCCTGAAGAAGATTTTTGAGGACGAGCTCCAAAAACACAAGACGAAAATACCGAATTGCAAGATTGCGAACTATAATGTATGAAGTATAACAGTATCGATGGCTGACCCATCCCCCAGAATGATTGCCATTTTCGATGAAGACGGCGGCGGCGACGTCGACTTCCAAGAATTCGTATCCGGCCTCAGCGCCTTCAGTAGCAAAGGCAACAAGGAGCAGAAACTGCAGTTCGCGTTCAAGGTGTACGATATTGATCGCGATGGATACATTTCCAACGGCGAGCTGTTCATCGTGCTCAAGATGATGGTGGGGAGTAACCTCAAGGATCAGCAGTTACAGCAGATTGTGGACAAGACGATTATGGAGGCGGACTTGGACAATGATGGCAAGATTAGCTTTGAGGAGTTTACGAAGATGGTGGAGAACACGGATATCAGCATGAGTATGACGCTGGGTAAGCTCTTCCCTTGATCTTTGTGTTTTGGCGGCCGAGCTCTTCCGTGTGTGGAGCAAAAGTCCGTTTAATCAACGGGCGAGATACATGTGTTCCTTGTAACTGGAACGCTGGAGTAACGAGCAAACGCTAACTGAGATGCAGACAAGTTTTGATTGAATTAAGGGGCGGAATAATGTTGTGGTGGATGATAAGGATGTTGCGCTCTCTGTGTGTGAAACAGGGATAGTGGTGGTTGGAGCGAAGATTGATAATGGGTGTTTCTTCAAAGAGTCGCTGGAAGACTTTGCGGGAAGCACTCGGGCATAGACACAAGAAGCATGATGATAATGAACGGTCCATTACGCTCTTGAAGCGATGTTTTTGCACTACGCTTGCTGTCGACCATATCTTTTGAACAGACGAACTCTAGGCCCAGGCATGACAGTACGGTTGATTATACTGCATGGCGATAAGATATGTGCTCGCTTACATTGACGGAATTGTTCTCATGTCTTCTACAAGTCCTTTGTCTGGCAGTCAAGATTCGTCGATACGGCCTTGTCGTCGAGGAATCCGTTCGGGGGGCGCAAGGGGGGCGCAGGACCGGAAGCAAGCACCCATCGCTCTTGTTACTTGCACAACACATTGTTGGTTTACGGAGAATAGACAGCGAAGTGTGCCCATGCTCATCTCAATTCGTGTCGGCGTGGCGTTGTTCTGTGACCCCCTGACGTACTTTCCCTAATGGATGTCGCGATGGGTTAGTCGTGAAGAGGTCATAGGCTCGTAAGGGCGTACGCCTTGAATGACTCTATCTGCGAAGCAATCTTGATGCCATCGCTTGGCATATATTCGCCCCCATTGCCACCCTATAGCATTCGCTGGATATGTGATATCGAAATACACCCCCCATGCCTCTTGTTATACTTCCAACAAAACATACATAACCTCTCATCATTATCTTGAGCAGCGTCGACAAAGTCGCAACATGATGGCGGCCCCGATAACAGTTGACGCTTACACCCCGTGTATGGTATGTCTACTGCTACACAAATGAGCCACAGGTGAGCTTGTCCCAGCCAGACTCCAGTCCACTGAGGCCCTCACATCGGTCCGGACGGAGCGGTGATGTGCCGTCGGGACGAGACAACTCAGACAAGCAAGATAGTTCCGTGCAGAAGGGGTCTTGTTGTGTTGTTTAGGTCAGGTTCACCATGCGCGCCCCAACAAACATATGGCGCTATCATGATAGGGTAACTGATAGATGGCAATACCTCTTACTTCCCGTGTCTTTGTCTGGGTTATCTGCGCAGGATATCTGCCGGATTTCGGTCAACGAATGAGGAAATGCACTCGCGAGTGACGAGTCTTGTCAGGAGAGCTTGTGTCAATCACACGGTACACCACCAACTGGCCAGGGAAAGGCGTCCTTCAAAAAAGAGGGCAACCTGCACCGACTCTTTTCACAGAATCCATAGACACTTCCTGATAAGTCTTTGAATTGAAGCGTCAGCGCTGCTGGTGACGTTTTGCGCCTCGCAATCTGTATATTCATATGTGTAGTTTCTTCCTGAGACTTTCATGATTGTGACACCACAACCTCCGAGACCTTCCTTGTGGAAGCAAAGCCCTGTACCTAATATGCGTGCCATTCATTCATCCACTCTTCGTGGTTATGGTTGCTGCTACATCAGCGGCCGCCGGCGGCCATGTGTATACCTTACTGAATGTAGTAAGCATGTACCAACATGAAGTAAGACCAGACAGGGAGAATCACGGAGTTGAACTACAGACAGTCCGATTCGTCATGCTGTATACATATAGACGTGTCCACACAAACCCAACGCAGGCCATGTAGCTCGCGGCATTTTAAAACACCTGTTGCCGCTTACGGCATTGCAAAACATCTCGCACGACTCGTATGCAATCGCTCATAAATGATCGGACTGCTGGAGACCCTGTATGGAGTCTGGTCGTCTGGATGGACAAAGCCAGGTCTCATTTTGAGACAGCTTTCCGGCCATCGAATATATCGAGACACTCCTCTAAGGCTGTCGGTGCAGACGGAATGAATTAAACATTCCGAGAATCAGCCCCTTGAGGTCATTTGCATGATACAAGAGAGTACGCACCTTCTTCGATTCGATCTTCCCACACGCCATACTCGTAGTCGACCAGGCCATAGCTCTCGATGTAATCGCATAGTCGAATGAGCTCATCACCCATCTTTATCACCATCTCTCTGGTCAGAAGTTTCTGCGGTGGTGCAATTTCCTTTTCTGACAGCATGAGCTCCTTCTGCTGAGCGATCAAGGCGAGCCATGCATGATTGAAGTCGTTCCACGTTTTCAATCTATCTTCATGCAGCGCGGAGTCATCCGCATGGAAGCCTGAGTGATCCTCCGTCAGTTCTGTGTGCTTTCAACAATTCGTCTTCCGTAAAATGAAATGTAGGGGCTTCCCGTTCCTGTATTCTTACCTAGCTCTTTGATCTGTGACAACATCCAGTCAGATATTCTCAGTAAGAGCGCTGAAGCCCCCTCCAGCTGACCAATAGATATATCACGGAATATAGTGTCGAGCTGTTCCCGAATTTCTGCGGCCGCCTCTTCCTTGGACATGTTTGGAGTTTCCGTGGCGCCGGATCGCGAAGGGCCCGGTCGCTGAGGCTCTAACTGCTTCTTCTCCGGCCCCTTTCCATTATCGGTTCTCTTCTTCTCCTGATCGTCCCGCTTCCCTTGTTGCTCTACCAGCTGCTTATCATGGTGCTGCTCCTGCTTTCGCTGTTGCCTCTCCTCTTTCTCTCGTTCGTCGTTTTTCCGCTGCTGCCTTTCCTCCGATTGTATATCCTCCTTCTCCTGTGTCTGCGTTTGCGCCTGGACCTGTGCCTGCTCCTCGTGCTGCATTTCGTTGATACTGGACATGGTATCTGAGTATAGTATCCCAGGATTTTGCCGAGAGAACTGATACACGTTGGGCGAGCTGCTCGGACCGTGACCTAATGGTGTGCCAGTATTGGGTGCTGCGCTCGGGCTGAAATACGCTGATGCGACGTCCTGATGCATCATCTGCATTGCTGTCTGCTGCCGAGGTGTGAAGTGCGGCGTCTCATAGACGCCATGCTGTGCTCCCGCATGTGATACATTGTACATCATCATGCTGTGACCATAGTTGCCCATACCTGGGCCTTGATTCCGCACATCGTGTTCGTAGGCGTTTCCATATGCTAGCAAGCTAGAGGACATTGTCTCGACAGGACAACCGGACGAAGAGTCGTGAACATAGTAGTGACTGTAGTTACCAGACACTCCCATTCCTCTGGGAGTCGATGTATGCAGATTTAGAGGGGTCGGTCGGTAATTGTGTGTGTCACCGCCGGTAACAGATCCTTGTGTTTCCCGAACGTGCGGCGGCGAGCATTGTGGGTGTGAAGCCTCGTGAACAGCATGTTCGCTTTGATCCTCGCCAAGGGGGCGGTCCATTACATGAGCTTATCTCTTTCTCACCATCCAGTCTGAAGTTTTTTCTTATGTAGGGATGCGCACGGTGGGTAAAGAATAAGGGAGTAGAAGGTAAGTTGTAACAAGGGAAAAGAACCAAGTTACAATCGAGTACCGAACTAGTACCAAGACCAAAGAATATACGGGTATAGCAGACCGAGGTCTTCTCAACGGCACAACCGGCCTTGTGCCGCATGTATTAGCGTGGGTATCTCGTGCGTTTACGTGCGTGTGCCAGCTGCGGTTTTCAACGTGTGACCGATCTGATATTACGGGACAAATATCAAGCGCCGGGATGACGTTGACTGATGCACAACCGGAGCGACGGCCTGAGTCTCGATTTCAGTGTGCAGATATGCCAGATAGTGGCCTGGCGTGGAGAGAATCTAGATGTTTCGAGGCTTCGAGAAATGCTCCGTCGGAATCGTGAATGAGAATAAAAGTCGGTACCAACTTCTTCTTATATCTGTAATTATCTAGGAGCCCGGTCGGTCTCCAGGCTGCCACGTCATATGAATGCTGTTGGGCATGGACTGGCTGTAAAGGCAGTTCTCGACTTCGCTCAAACCGTCTGGGCTCTCTTCCCTAATAATCCGTGCCTCCAGAGTACACTCCTCTTTCATGTCCCGGATCGCGGATGGTAAATTATGCAACAGGTTCCGAGTACGACTTCAAGCTGTACTTCAGGGACCTCGTCGTAGCCGGTCAAAATGGGCCAAGTCTGTTAGTGATAAGTAGCTGGCACTTTTGGCGAACGATCGTAGGCCTGCAAGCACAGCCTTGACGACTCGTGCTCACGGTCAATATTTAAGAGCGTGGGGAGTCTCGGCCGCCACCGTGAAATGACACTTTTTATTTCCCTGCACACTACCCGATCTGTCAGGGTTCTAGCAGCACGGCACAGGGGTTTCAGTGGCTGAGGAGGTCAGACTGAGTCAGTTTTCAGAGGCAATCAGAGGCATTCAGATTCAATGCAATGCCTGGTGTGACTTGAGCCTGATGACTTCTTTGGAAGTGGAATGCGTAAAGTACGGCCTCAGAAAGGCTTCTGGTGTCAACAGAGTAGTGTAATGGAAGAAGAGCGCACGCCGGATAGACACTGTCAAATAATAATAACGGGCCTACCACCTTCGAACTTTGTCCCTGTGAGGATGGATGTGAATCGGCTGTGGACGGGGTCTTATACACTCGACACCACATTGGCCGTTCCACTGCCTTGGGTCCGCGCTAGCACAGCAAAGGAAAAGAGTCCAAGACAACAGGTACGGGTGATAGGTATGTGAAATTTCTACCATCGCTTCTAGAACCAGGTGTGCCGTGTCTGAAAGGCGGAGAAGTCAGATTCCGTACTCAACTGGATGGATAGGTACGTCGATGCAGGCCGGCCCGAGCATGAACAAGACCAGACGCGAGGGGCACGGATGGCATGCCACGGCTTGAGTGGGATGATACAGATGTCGACCCGATGCAAAAGCAAAAGGCAGCTTCTAGCTAGTGTCCAAAAGAAGGGGTAAGGTAATTACGCAAGACCAAGACTATGGTCGACTTCGCGTGTGGACGGCTGGGAGCTCGCTGCAACGCAAGCTTAAAAGCGACCCAGGAAAGCTTGAGGGTTGTAGTATGTACGCGTGCGGAGCTGTTTTCCGCGGGCCACATACAGAAACACCTCTCCGAAATCTGTTTCAAGCAGTAGAACAAAGACGGCTACTGTATTGCCCAGTTCATGACTTCCAAGGACCAACGCTCAACGTACGAGGAAATCAACAAAGCTGCCGATCAATATGGAGGTCAACAACAAGAGGCGAATTCTTCATTCATGCGCCCAGACAAGACCATGTTCAGAATGCTGTTGAAACTTTGACGCAGGGTTCGGTGTCAAGCCCGGCGCTCCGCCAGTTCACTTGGCGCGCCGTGGCCGATCCGCAATCTCCTGAAGACGGCAAGTAAACGCCATCTCACTCGTTCATGTGAGCCATGATCCATCCTCCAACATGTGCCTCCAACATGTCTCTCCAGCATGCGCCTCCAAGGTGTGAGAGTTTTGCGGCATTTTTTCGATTTTCCCTGTCGATTACATTTGCTCCCTGGGCCTGAGATTTGGCAACCTCGTGGAGAAAACAACTGGATAGCATTAGCCCAAAAAACAGCCATCCCAAGACCTTAACATGTGGCCGCGGGGGCGTTGTCAGCGGTTCAGTAAAGCATGAATGGCAACAAAGCAGGCAAGCAGGGGTATGCGCGCTGTCTGGGTTCGGAGTCCCTACCCAGATGAGCAGACGTCATTCTCTTCCTGACGAGAGACTTATACGAGTAACGGACCTTGAGACAGCACCCCGGCAGCGGTTTGCTGCAGGTACCATCGGGCTTTCATGCCCACAGCGACCAGCATGTTATAGCTTGCTGGGGTGCTGCTGTGGCTCATGGAAAGAAAGTATGTAGTCATCAGGGACATGGAACAGGAAGCATCATGGTTCAGGTCTGTCGGGAAGGACTTCCATCATTTGTCTAGAAGGCGATAGCCCGGCACCATCACGATCCCGATCAAGACCCCGGGTGTGGTGTGGTCTTTTAGTACCTAGTCCTACTGAAGCTGCCGCACTGTGGATATTTACATCAGACCTGGGCGGTGTGGGGTTCCTCGAGAGTCGACGTGATCGGCATGGCAATTGATCATCGGAAGCCGTTCGTTTCAGGGTTCCTTATGAGATTCTATCGTTCCTGCTCCAACTGGTGTGGCAATTGAATTTCAAAATTGCAACGAGGACTGTCAATATACATCTTCTGCGTGATGTGAAAGTCTTAGTCTTGCTTGAGGTACCTTTCTGTATGAGCAGGTTGCGAGACGAACCCTTCTCAAGTTCTCACCGACACCATAAGCGGAAAGCAAGTCCCTTCATCCCGGCTATGGGTCAGCTATTTCGTGTACGGAGCAGGTATAGCTGGGTATTTTTTCCTATGTAGAATCGACGAGACGCGGTTGGAGAGAAGTTTAATTCTGCGGTCGCTTTTGGCCGAGGCGGGACGGCCATGTGAGGAGTCAGGACACGAGCTAGTGAATGGAGCCTCACTTTGTGCCTCGTGGGCGCAAGGCGTCAAGATGGGCTGTGCTAACTTCTAAGAATAAGAGTTCCGGCTAAAAACGTCCCGCTCCGTACCGTAGATTAAGATAACATCGTTGGCATTCTTGGCGTGGCGGAGGAAACATTCGGATGGCCGCTACGGGGTGAGGCGATTCACAGCCGTTCGCGTCCTGACTCCTGACTCCCGATTTTGCCGCCCATGCCCATTGCCAGTCCGAGGAGGTGAGTGGTCCCGATTCCCGAATGGGGGCTTTTCGTGGCTGTGTGGCGTCCATACCTGTAACCTAGGTACATAGGTACGTATGTCTTCACACATGGAGAGCAAGAATTAATTCAAGGTAGACATTGGCGGGCCGAGAAACAGCATAGTCGGGACTCGGGATTTAGGGGTAAGAACCTTGTCCCACTCTCCGGAATTTGTCCCGGACTTCATGTATGTAATTAGGAGGTACCTCATTGCTTGAAAATGAACGAGGTATGTACAACGTCGATAGAAGGGGAAAGCGTCAAGCGCAGGACTTCGTATAACCACAGTACTGTCTGTCGTACGTTCAATTAACCATGTATGAAGGAGGATGTGCATTCCTGAATGATGAGTGCCTTGGAGGTTAGTCGTCGTCCAATATGACCAGACTGGGTAGTTTTTTTACCATATACATGTGTGTACATATAGGTAGATATGTACGCAGCATGAGGCGCGATCTCGCTCTTTCCTCATCAAGGCGGAGACAACGCAGTTGCCACCGAGCCCCTTCCTCTGTACGTCTTCGACGTGCTCGCCAGCATCCTTCACGAGACTTGACCGGAATGCTGACCAGAACGTCCTTTCCCAAAACTCCAATACGTCGATTTCAACGCCTTTCCCGTGCTGAAGAGAAATCGGAAGCCAAGAGGCTTGGACGTCACGGGGCATGACTGAGCCCACAGCTTCAGCCGCCTTGTAAGTACCTCACACGGTGCAGGCAGCAGCACCCTTGCGCCAAAATAACAGCAAGGGAGTCGCAGGATCATCTAGGCAAAACACTACATAATTCAACTGCGTGCTCGCAACGTCATGCCGCGCGTTTATAAGTTACGGAGTACGGACTCACGGAGTACATGCACACATACATACATACATACGTCAGAAAATTCCCCGTGTCGCTGACCCCACGTTCATATTCGACGCTCAAGGCGACAGGGATCCGAACAAGCACACGTTGGCCAAGATGCACAAGACACTCAATCGCCGACATTGTGCTCACGGTAAGGCTGGCTCTTGAGCTTCCAAAGACCGCGACTTCGATACATAACACTGAAGACACAGTGCAGCTCCGTTGACAAGGGCCCAGCCACCGCTGCGTGACGTGTCATTGACGCGCATGACGATCAGGTCATCCTGGCTTCCAGGCCTTCCAATATAGGGAGTTCTGGTGCTCCCTGGCCTCATTCTCCTAGCTGAAAAAAGCGTAACGTACATACAGAGTGCGCAAAACCACAGCAAAAAATTCCATCAGCTAACACCTAATCCTAACCACTATGTAATCACTACATAGCCCTAACCGAAGTTTTTTGTGGTCGCCGGTGGTTTTTAAAAAGCTTTGCTGTGGTTTTGCGCATTCGTACATATAACTGACATGGCCGTTCCCGCCCAGCGGGCTAACTATAGATTAGCGACCACAGCCAGCCGAGTTTAGCCGTGCCTGCGACATCGCTTCCGTTGCCTCTATAAGAAGTGCGCACTGTGCTCCTTATTCTGTCGCGTACACGGTACCGGGCAATGCTGCGGGGAAGGATATGGCAATGGGAAACGCGGTTCCTCAAACTTCCTCAGCGGCTATCTGTGGATTAAGATTTCTCTCACCGGTAATATTGGAAGCGCCACGAGCTTAGATACCACAATAGGCAAACCGCGGGGAGTGCTGCATTTGAATTTTGGCATCCATCGTGCTGGGACTAAAATCTTCTCTCCGCAGCGCTCAACTCTTAATCGAAGATGTTCAGCCAAGAGGGCTTCACCAACGGATTCAAGGCAGGCCATGGCCCATTGGCCACTCAATTCAAAGCATCAGAGTTCTTTGTCGACGTATTCAAAGGTCTGACTCTCGGCTATCAATATTGAGTGTGAGTCGAGCTCACCGATATCAAGCCTATCTAAAGCGGCCTCGGTGGAGTGACTCATTAAAGAAAATCATGCCGTTAAAATAGCGCTCACCAGAATCTTTGTCACATCAGAAGTTTTCGTCTTGAATCTCTTTTGACGGCTCTTTTTGACTGACTCCAGGGAAGGCTACCCGGACTGTAATTGGATCCTATATGCATGTCTTCGTAAACATTGCCGAGAACCCGTTTTGCGAACTTGCTGACGGCTTGACTAGCATCAAAACTCAGAAATTTGGTGGACTTGACTGCATTGGATACTGGCGATTCTTGTTCCCGCTATTCCCGTCATACTTCTTGCGAATCCAAGTAAATTTGTCGAAGCTCGACGAGGCGAGCGCCACGTCCCCCACGCGCACCATTCGGAACATGGAGATGTTAAACGCTGGGCTTTCGTAACTAGCAGTTAACGTTGGAGACCCTGTCTGAGCAGCAATATTCACCCTTGACCAAGATTGTTTCTCATGTTACCGATATGTTGCGTGGGCAGTCAGCTAGGACCACGGGAGGTGAAAGTGGAAGTGAGAGCGAAAACAGATCTAGCAATGGATGATAGAATACGTAGCCGCCTCTGCAGACTGCCGCACGCTATGCAAGACTCGACGCCATGCTGCTGCTGGCTTACATGATCCTTACAATACAAGCCCCATTCTTGGACTGGGTCGTCGTTTCACGCATGCCGTAGAGGGCCGAGGCAAACTTAATGCTTCCGGTTAGACCGGCAGCATCAACCTATGGGCATATGACAAGAGACTGCCCGGGATTATTTAGGCTCTTGGCATTATGTTCACATACATGATACTGCCTGAAAAATCAGCTTTGGTCCGTTTTTTTTCTGGCTGAGCTCTTCGTCTCAAAAGCGACGATGCCTATGCCAAACGTGCATGCTTCGGATCCCTGTATATGGACATGCCGAACGAGATGTTTGCCGGCTCTCAAGCTGTCTGGTGACCTAGAACAATCGAGGATGAAGAGCTGCATTCATTAAGTGTCCACATGCATACGTGCATATGCTCCAAAATTCCAGCTGCCTGCATGCGTGGGTGTGTGGGTGGACAGAAGGTGGTGAATTGACGGCATGGCCAAAATCAGCGTCGACCTCGCGTAGCTCCTATTTACGATTGCAGTCGAGCCATAGCGTAGCGTCCTGACCCAGAGCCCCTGGTGACATAATTGACGGCGCGTCGTCTTCTCCACGAGGAGAGAGAATGCTTCAAAACGGGGCGGAACGGACTATTGGTGCAGACAGGATCACGAGTAAGGATAAACGGCGTGTCTTTGCCTAGGATCTTTGACGCCTCTGCCTCTAACCACACAATATGTCGCGGCTAATAACTGCATGCGGCAAGTTGATCT
Organism: Claviceps arundinis; assembly: GCA_018360175.1. Taxonomy (NCBI): domain Eukaryota; kingdom Fungi; phylum Ascomycota; class Sordariomycetes; order Hypocreales; family Clavicipitaceae; genus Claviceps; species Claviceps arundinis. The sequence continues at coordinate 53,939 of SRPS01000102.1, forward strand.
TCCGTGAAGTTCATATTAGTCTCAGCAAAGGGGTATGGATGAACAGTGCGCCGCTGTCCCTCATTTTGCAGTTAACTTTGAAATAGCTTCTTATGATACAGTTCGAGGACATCCTGGCCAATACAATAAACACCTTCTCGGCAAATATGATGCAACTGTCCGATCGCCCTCTGAAAGAATTGCTGCACTGCCTGCCACGCGCAAGCTGATAAGAGGTAAGCACCGGTCCCTGCATCGTGCTGCTTATCGCTTGACCCATGCGGGCCTTTTTCGGGCCTTGAGATGGCCATGCTTCTTTCTTTCGACTGCTCTCGGGTCCCTCGTGATACAGCCGGCTGTGGTTTGGATCAGTTAGCGTTGTGTCAACATAATAAATGGACAGAGAAAATATCACAACAGGACAGAAGTGACAGAAGAGGAAAAACAGGGGAATGAAAAATTGGTAATGGATTGGCTGGGTGAGGGTTCGAATGACTGAAAAAGTACGAACCTTTTCTCAAAGGTGTTTTCAAAGCCGGCTCATGGGCGACCAAGGCCTTGCCGATCGCGAGTGTGATAGCTTCAGCCTGTCCAGTTGTCCCGCCGCCTTCTACCAAAATCCACGCATTGTACTTGTCCAACCTCTGCGTCGCCGTCAACGCCCACACAGCGCTCTCGCGATCGTGCACGCGACCAAAAGCCTCACTCAGCGGCTTCCCATTCACGAGCACCTCCCCAGTTCCCTCCACGAGGAAAGCACGCGCCGTCGACGACTTTCGCCTACCCGCAGCGACTGCTCGCCCAAACTGGTCAATGACGATAGGTTTGGATTTGTTCAGGTTGCCATCGATATTTCGCATCAACTCCCGCAGAACGGTCTGGAGCTCGCCCGAGCGCATTTGCGGCGCAATGAGATTTAGCCGCTTGGCTAAGCGGAGAAGTTTGATGTAGTGCGATGACTTGACCGGCTCGCCTAGCTGAGTACGCAGGTCTTCAAGTTTCATCCACGACACTTGCGGTGCTTCGCTGGGTGGTAGGATGGGTAGATGAGAGTTTCGGGCGAAAATGCTCGACATTCGGATGACTAGATCGTTAAATTTGGCATCGCGGTTGAAGTACGAGGGAGTCGCTGGGAGAACTCGCGCGTGTCTGACGCCTTGATGGGGAATCGGAGGCATCTCGAGGGGATCGGCTGATTCCATGCCATCGACGGCTCTGGGGGTCATGCTGAGGGCTCTGATGCAGAGGGGAACTGATTGCCTCCATGTCTGTCGATGCCATTGCGGGTTGGAGAGCTGCCGCGGGCATCGGAACTGCCGGAGGCCTTTTGCCAAGGTAGCCATGGTGCGCAAGCCGTGGGTGCGACAAGCCGTCGTGACGTGATGCTGGGGAGTTGATCTCCTAGATCCAAGCCAAAGTATGTTATCGCTTGCTTCATCAAAAGTTTGAGACGTGCCAGGGCTGTTTCTAATGTCACGTGATCTAAGCCGTCATCGAGATTCGAGAGAGCAGCCACGCAAGTACATTAGGTACATATGTACATAGCCCCGTATTTCAAGGTGACAAAGACACATGGGCGGTCCACTTTAGCGCCCAAGCTCCACACATTCCATTTTCTTTGAAAAACTTTCCTTCCCCTCCCATCTTCCCCTCTGTATTCTTGATATCAACCAAGATCAACATTCAAAATGGCTTTCGGTACTCTCTTCACTACCTCTGTATGTTCCCTTAAGACGCCACCACTTTTCTGTTCCGTCTCTATTTATTCCAGATCTCGTTTACTGACCAGTCCACTCTTTACCATCCAGGACAACCCCCGCTCCGTCGCCATCAAGGCGGTTGCGAAGGCCAACGACCTCGAGCTTAAGATCTCTGAGGTCGAGTTTGGTAATGCTGATGCTGAGCACCTGAAGGCCAATGGCCTCGGCAAGATCCCCGCCTTTGTTGGTGAGGACGGCTTCGCTCTGTCCGAGTGCATTGCTGTTGCCATCTATGGTAAGCAAACCCTTGGCACACGAGCTTCTGATCTCCGTACCGCGGAGACTTGAAAAACTATGACACCCTGTTTCCAAGTCTTCTTTCCTTCACCCTGAAACAACTCGTACTTTCTCGGCTTTGCGTGATGAATTAGCCTTTTTTCATACAGTTATCCCTGTCTGAAAATAATTTTCCGTGTGGACAATGCCTATCTTCTGATCTTTGCCTTCTATATTCAAAATTTGTTGTCGTCTTGTTCGTTGGAACCTTCGCGTTTGCTAGACTTTGACACTAACAATTCTCAAAACAGTCACCTCCCAGAACGAGAAGACCACTCTCCTCGGAAAGACCAAGCAGGAGTAAGTTTTTCTACGTGCAATTGCTCCTCGAGGATTGTTTATGTTAACGCCCTTTCCAGCTACGCTTCCATTCTGAAGTGGATGTCCTACTTCAACTCCGAGATTGTGTCCCAGTTCGGCAACTGGTTCCAGCCTCTCCTCGGCAAGCAGCCCTACAACAAGAAGAACGTTGAGGAGGCTTCTAAGACTGTCCAGAAGGCTATCAAAGTTGTCGAGGAGCACCTTCTGCACAACACCTTCCTTGTCGGCGAGCGCATGACCCTCGCTGACCTGTTCTGCGCCCCTCTCCTGAACCGCGGCTTCCAGTACTTCTTCGACAAGGAGTGGCGCAACCAGAACCCCAACGTCAGTCGTTGGTACGAGACCGTTGTCAACCAGCCCATCTACACCGATGTTGCCAAGAAGGTTGACTTCCTCGAGAAGCCCGCCTTGACCAACGTCGCCCCCAAGAAGACTGAGGCCCCCAAGGCGGCTGCTAAGCCCGCTGCCAAGCCCGCCGCTGCTGCTGCTGATGAGGAGGATGCTCCTGCTCCCAAGCCTAAGCACCCTTGCGATCTCCTGCCCAAGGCTAAATTCGCTCTCGATGACTGGAAGCGTCAGTTCTCCAACAGCGAGTCTGCTGACGCCCTCAAGTGGTTCTGGGAGAACGTTTCCTTTGAGGAGTACTCCATCTGGCGAGTCGACTACAAGTACAACGATGAGCTTACCTTGACTTTCATGTCGAACAACCTCATTGGTGGCTTCAACACCCGTCTGGAGGGCTCCCGTAAGTTCCTCTTCGGCAGTGCTTCCGTCTACGGCGAGACCAATGCCTCTGTCATCCAGGGTGCTTTCGTCATCCGAGGACAGGAGCACGAGCCCGTCTTCGATGTCGCTCCCGATTGGGAGAGCTACGAGTTCAAGAAGCTGGACCCCAAGAACCCCGAGGACCGTGCTTTCGTTGAGAACATGTGGTCGTGGGACAATGGCGTCACTGTCGACGGCAAGGAGTACCCCCACGACTGCGGCAAGGTCTTCAAGTAAATGCCGACTCACTCATGAACGACCATCATGATTACGCAAGCGATGTTTTAAGGCCAATGCCAATCTGAAAAGCAGTCTAGGATGATCAGCGGAATCTCGAGAGATTATATTGGCGGGTTGTGTCGTCAGCGGCATCTTGTTCATGTAGCTATCATTCACCTATTAGCTGAATATCAGGAGAGCAGCCTTGCTGTTTAGCGAGTCATGTCACTATTGAAGTTTCTCAGTTCCCAATAGGGCAAGCTTGTTGTAGCTGTGAATGTAGTGAAATAGGGTCCACGCGTGACTGACTTCCAAAGGACTTCATGCCACATGGACTACTGTTGACCAAGAATACGAGTCACTTAACATCGGAGTCGTTTATGGCGGGTATGTAATGGATGTATGATCTAGTCGGCAAATCTGCCCAAGTCCTTGTACGCCGTCTATGTCTAATATACAATGCTGGGAAAACGCACAAAGTAAGCAACCTCCTCCGGTCTTTATCTCTACCCAAAATGTCCCCGCTTGGGGTATATCCGCTAGTCAGATCTGGGTAGAAAGACAAATGTGACGATGCCATGCCTACGAAAGGCCAAGGAAAAGAAAACGAACAAAAGATGCAAAAAATATGACCAGAAGTAAAAGCGCAATATCACGGCTCATCAGGTAATACGTAACCTGGATTCAGCTCAAATGGGGTACTCCGCATATATCTACTCACATCACTCTGATAACAGAGATGATTCAAGTAGTCATGCACCTGAGGCAACACATTCGCCGGCTCAGCCTGCAAGCCCGCAAACTCAGGAATCGCCAGAATATTATACGGCTCACTGCGGCCCTTTTCAGTCGAGTCATCCACGAGCACCGTATTAGTCTGATCCCAGCGACCTCCCTCGACGGCGTTTGGATGAGAGGCCATGACCTCGGGGTCGCTCCATAACCCCGACAGTCGCTTGTACACCTGGACTCGTTCGCCGTAGTCGCTCACTGAGAGACCGAGTCTGTCGCGGGCCCATATTACGACACACTGCTCGCGCTGGGCGGGCGTGAGAAGCTGTGTCACCATGCTTTTTACATTTTTGGGTTGCGCGGAGGACCAGATGGCGACGTGGTATGTCTCGAGGCAGTACTGGAGGAAGGTCTTCGCGTGGGGCCTCTGCACGAAGTGAGTTGGGTTTTGTCTGGAAGGGCGGAAGAGGAGTGTGCCGTTGAGGTCGAGGACGACGAGGATACGGCGTGGGGAGGAGAGCATAGTGGGTGGGAAATCGGCCTGTTTGAGATAGATGGGTGAGGGGCAAGGAACGCCGCCGGAGGAATCCGAAGGCTTGCGCCGGGGTTTGGGGCGAGCTTTCGAAGTGACTTTGTCGGTTTGACTTGTGCTCCTGGCTTGGACCTCGTTTCTCGACGGTGACTTGGACGACGTTGTTATGGCGGGCATGAACGAGTCGGCGAGGGCATCCAGTGCCGTTGGCGTGGAAGAGAGCTGCATTGTTTCGCGAGGGGAGGCGGTGCCTGCGCCTGAGATCGGAGACGAAGAAGAGGTGGTGGTGAGGAGGGAGTCGTATATGGCTGTGGAGGCGGATCTTGGAGCTGTGTCGTTGGAGAAGGATCTGATATGGTTGTTATGTCGCTGCGAGAGGTCAAGTGGCCTGCTGAAGGGACGAATTGGTCTTGATAGGCGCGCGAGACGGCTTGATGCGAAAAGGGTTTGAGATAGATATGGTGGTAGTTTGGCGTAACTCATGACAAGAACGAGGTTCGATTGGGGTTTCCTTATTCCTCAATCGTTGATGAACGGAGAGAAGATGACGACTGGAGCTCTCTGGGAGTACTTGTCTTTTGTTAATATAGAAGGATGGCTGTGAGACGAAGTTTTGGTGAACCTCGTTGAGATGTGTGATGCATGGATTTTGGATCGGTGGGGCGTCGTCGCGTTTGTGTGGGGCTGAGAACGCGGACTGAGAACCGGCGATGAGGCGCAATCTTTAAATTCAACAGAAAAATAAGGAAGCATAACTGGTAGAAGGACAGATAGAATCACAATTTAGTTTAAATGAACGAAAAGAGAAAAGGCACGTGCAATGAGTTAGTGTATATTCCCCATTGTCTCACAGTTTAAAATGCAGTGACGCGAAGCTGTGCCAGAGCGCGCCAAAAATAGGCAAAACTGAAGGGAGGAGATAAGGATTGATAAGGACCGATAAGGGCCGATTAGTGCGCTGACCAATGACAGCGGCCGATAATTTACGATAAGGACCTGACCAATGACAGGTCCAGAAAGTTGGACTGACTCCACACCATACCGGTATAAACAAAAGGTAACATGGAGCATAAAGAGGCAAACACGAAATGTGCGCCTCCGCTACGCGTCGCCGCACGATTTCTTCAGTTTTGCCTAACAAAGACGTAACATCGAGAAGCCGACATTTGGACCCTTGGCTCCATTATCGATAAGCACCCGCCTCTCTTGGCAGAACCAAAGTTTCACATGCACAACCCACACCGACCAAACTTCACTTTGCCTTTCTCGCATGACACGACCCCAAAAACCAAAAACAGCCGCAACTGAACACAGCTTTCTCCCTTCCACTTCGCATTAGACCAATTGCTCGTAAATCTCGAAGCGATGCCTGTCAAACGCAAGATGCCCTCATTGGGCCTACAGCGCCGAGTGCGACCACGACGAGAGGACGAACAGGAACCCGAGCTGGTGTCTGCCTCCGCCTCGGAGCAATCAGACTCAGATGACGGAAGTCCAGACGGGGACGATTCACAAGCCGACGACCAACAAGACTCGGAAGATGGCTCGTCCGTGGTAAGACTTTGCCAATCTCGCCCCGGCTATTCACACTCCTTCCAAGTCAGCATCACTAACCCAAGCATAGACCTCGGAAAGTCACGGCCCGAAAGTCGACCTCTCTTCCGTATCCTTCGGCGCCCTCGCTCGCGCCCAAGCCTCCCTCCCCACCAAATCCAAAACTTCCGTCCAGACCCCCGAAGAAACAACCACCACAAACCGCTCCTCCTCCTCCCTCCTCGCCAAATCCTCCAAACCCCCCGCCCCCAAACGGTCCTCCAAACACGCTCCTCAGGAACAAACCTCCAAACGGCCGGTAAAACGTCTCCGTGAAATCATACCCGACCCGCGGCGCAAAGCCCGCGACCCGCGCTTCGATCCTCTCGTCGGCAAACTAGACGAGACGAGAGCCCGCAAGGCCTATGCGTTCCTCGACGAATACCGCGAGACAGAAATGGCGGACCTGCGCGCACAAATCAAAAAATCTAAGAATCCACTAGACAAGGAAGCGCTCAAGAGACAGCTCATGTCCATGGAGTCGCGCAAGAAGGCGCAGAAGAAGAAGGACGAGGAGCAGACGCTGCTGGCGGAGCACCGGGCCAAGGAGAAGGAGTTGGTCGCACAGGGAAAGACACCATTTTATCTGAAGCGGAGTGAGCAGAAGAAGCAGTTGCTTGTGGAGCGGTTTGAGAAGATGAGTAAGAGCCAGGTCGATAGGGCGATTGAGAGGAAGAGGAAGAAGGTTGTTGGGAAGGAGAAGAAGGAGTTGGGGCAGCTGGTTCGGAGGAGGTAGGGAGGCTGTGGTTTTTGGGAGGATTTAGGTAGACTGGGGAAGTCTATGAATTTGGTAATGGCGTGTGTTCCAGGACCGCGGGGGAGATGTTTGCCTTGCGTTAGTGTCTTGATGCCATGAATGCTGAGCAAGTAAAATTATGAATGCGATGAAGAGAGATGAAGGCAGATATGGAGCAGGAAAACAAAATGCACATTGCATTCGCTCAGAGATCCTCTATTTGAGCCGGAACATCTAGCACTCATCTATCCCATGTCTTTTTACTTCGTACACGACCACCCTCTAAGTGACCCGAAACAAACTGTCGTTGTTAATTTCACCACACGATATGATAAAAGGGCCGTATGACACTCATAAAGCCCTCTGAAGAACTCTTGATATCCAGTTTCGACTCATCTATATGTTTCCAAGAACAAGATATGCATGCTGCATCATGTATAGTGTTCTCATGTAACTCTTTGTCATCTATATTCATCTATACCCATTGTACCCCACCCGCTCTACTATACAGTAACACGCACCCCAATCACCACACCAAGACTACCTAGGTAGCATAAACGTTTCTAAAACTACAAGTCAAGTCGTGCGTAGAGAAACCATCACACGCTCACTTCATATCCACATACCCCGACTTCCGCACCGTCTCCTGAAACATAGCCTTACAAGGAACCCGGCTCCCCAGCCGCGCACACAGCAAGAAAGCACCACTCAGCTTCCGATGCAAACTATACGTCTCCTCCGGCGGCGGCGCCAATCTCTCCCGCAGCATCACAGGGATAAAACTCTTGACGCGCTCCGTAATAGTCTGGTCCTTGAAGTCGTACACATCTGGTGCTGAGTCCGTAAAGGGTTCTGCGAGGGTAAGCACAGACTGCGTGTGGGCGTCCAGCATGGTCTTGCTCTCGTGGCCCGTGAGATAGCCCAGGCTTTCGGAGAGGGTCTTGATGGAGGCGCGGTCGGAGCGGGAGGCTGCTTCTAGGAGCTGGACGTACTGCCGGACAAAGGCATCGGGGTACTCTCTTGAGGCACCGAAGTCGAGGAGGACCAGCTTGTTGAGCTGGGCGTTGTAGAGGAAGTTGGTCCAGTTGGGGTCGGTCTGCATGAAGTTGAATTCGGTCATTTCGCGGAGGCAGAGGCGTAGGATTTGGGTGCCGATCCAGTCGCGCTGCTCCTGCGTGAGGGACTTGACGCGCGTGACGCCTTGGCCCTCCATGAAGTCCATGGTGAGAACCTGTTTGCCGCTGGCGGCGAGGTGAACGTCGGGAGAGAGGAAGACGTCTTGATCGCCCTGGAGGAGGCTGCGGTAGCGGAGCGCGCATTGGGCCTCGCGCTCGTAGTCGCATTCCCAGCCGAGCTCTAGACGAGCGTTGTCAATGGTCTTGTTGAGGTAGAGGCCCTTGGGAAGCAGTTGCGTGGCATTGAGAAGTACACCCAGGTTGTCGAGGTCCGAGTTGATGGAGTCGGCGACGCCGGGAAATTGGATCTTGACGGCGACCTTTTTGCCGTTGGAGCTAAGGGTGGCTTTGTGAACTTGTCCGATTGACGCAGCGGCGATGGGTGTCTCTTCGAATTCGCTGAACAGATCGCGCCAGTTATCACCCAGATTGCTCACGAGGACTCGGTCTCTTTGCCAGGCGGGCATGTAGTCTGCTCTGTCCTGGACGCGCTGTAGCACCTCCTGGATCGGGGCCGGGAGCATCTTGGAATCCTGGAAGCTCATCATCTGCCCGAGCTTGAGAGCCGCACCGCGCATCCGTGACAGTTTTGCCACTATTCGCTCCATGTTCTTGCCGCTCAGTAGGACAGAGCCCTCACCGCCGCCGCCGAATGCCCTGCTTACACTCTCCGTCATGGCACCCCCCAGCATTCCGGCTGCGAGGCCGCCATAGTTCCAGAGACGGCTAAACCGTGATGCTGGAACCTTGGATTCCCGCAAGGAGTACGCAGGTGCTGGCGCTGCTCCGGCGGCAGCGGAAGTCGGTTCAGCACTACCTATGTCCTTGGCCAACTCGACAATCTCTGGGTCAATTGTCGTCGACTGAGACTTAGACTTAATATCACCGTCGTTGGAAGCTGGCATAGATGAAGAGTCGAGAGCCTTGATTGGCTGAGACGCATCTGCAGGCGCAACAGATTCCCGTGTCGGCTGAGATTCCGCAGACCTTTCCGATTTTGTAGGCTCTGTAGGCTCTGTAGCTACCACTTCTGGGACCACAGGTGCGGGATATGGCCAGTGTCGCAACGGATGTTCCTTTGCAGGGAGTCCACGCTCACGACGCTCCTTTGCAGAAGCGGCCTTCTTATTTCGCAGCGAACTCAATATAGTTGAGCCATGAGACGTGTGGAATATGTTTACGTCGACATTGTCTGGCACGTCTCGTTGCTCTGCAGCAAGTCTTTGAGCCTCTAGCCTCTGTTGGTAGGCTTGGTTAAAGGCTTTGTTTGTAGCGGTGTCTCTCGATTTCTTCTGTACATTCTCCGGTTCGGCAGGTATCGGCTGTGACGGCCGTGGCGGCGACGGCGTGGAAGCTGCTGGTGTTGTCCGTGACGCACCGGCAACAACGTCACTGGTTGCCGCTCCATCGTGCTTCGCGGAATTCTCTGGCGACCGTGTAGCTCCTCCGCTGACATCGTCTGCAGATTCTTGCCGCCATTCCGGTCTCACAGCCGACGTTCTGCGGTAAGCATCGAGTTGTCGGGACCTGAGGGCGATGTGCTTGGCAGCAACGGAGCGGGAGGCGCTGAGCAGCGCCGCAACATCAATTGCCAAGTCAACGAACCCCATGAGAATTTGGCCGCCTCTAGCGACAGAGGTACATCGGCGTGTTGTTGATAGCGAAGTTGAGCGCGTGGGAAAATAGCTCTTACACAGATGAGGCGGGCATTTTTGCATTCGGCAGTTGGGTGGTGACTTCATTCATGTCCATAATCCATTGTCCAGAGTGGAGCATGCAGCTAAGCGGGTCGTCATGGCTCAGGGTACCTGGTATGTACATATGTATGTAATAGGTATACTAGGTACCTACATACCTCCTACAGTTAGGTAGGTACAAATTACAATACATACCTTCTAGCCCAACTTCTCCCCAGACTCCAGAGTCAACGCGCGGCTCTTGCCCCCTTTCCTCTTAGACAAGACACCAGACAAGAAATTGAATTGGCACAAACTTTGAAATGCATGCAATATTTTCGCATTTCTTTTGTATTTTACCGCGATGCTTGACGCTACCAAGATAAACAATGTGCTTGATTACACGCACGGGTATCATGAAGACAGTGGAGAAAGACAAGACCCAAAAAAACAACGCTTTCTTCAATTGCCAAACCTCCCCAAGACTCCAAGCACATCACCTCCAAAACGCCCCATAAACGCCGTAGCGTATCAATACAATGCACCACGACATTAAACACTTCCCATCTTAGTAACTCCAAACTCCAAGCTTGAACACGGACACAACGTCCACAGCCCCCTTCACCACGCATTACTTGCGAGCGTCGATGGGTTTATGTGAGTCGAGGTGCTCTTTAATGGCATGTAGCCTGAAGTTGCGCATGCACCGCGGGCATCGAACAAGTTCGTCAGGTCCACGAGGCTTGTCAAGACGTTTGTCTTGACGAGCCAAGCGTTCCTGACACTTGTGGACAGACATGTGGTGCGCCATGGCATCCTTGGCCAGAGTTCGCAGACAACGTGAGCACGTAGCGAGGCCTCCGCGGGGGCAAGGCGGATATGCGGCTTCGGTACTTGTGCTGTTGCTGGAAGAGGAAGACATGTTTGTGGTTTGTGGCTTCTGGTTCTGTTAGTACATAGAAAGATAGATGAGATAAATGAGACGCTTCAGGGACTGTCAATTGGAGCGTGTGCAAACCAATGCAGTCTGTGTAGCGAGTGTCATTGGTGACAGGGCAATGTACAAGGGCGTGGCCATATGTGTGAAAAAGGGAAGCATTGTGCTGTGAAAAGACTTACTATGTTTTTTTGTTTGCCCCCTAGCGAAAGGAACTGCAATAGCAATGATAGAAAGGGTATTTGTATGTGAGACTATGAGTGAAAAGCTGTTAGTACACGGCAAGATATGGATAAATGAGACGCTGTAGGGACTGCCAATTGAGGCGTGTATAGATCAATGCAGCGAATTTTGGTGATGAGAAAGAGATGTATGGCAATGTACAAGAACATGAACACATGTGTATGAACAAGGGGAGGCTTTGTATTGCGAAAAGACTTACTGTTTTTTTGAAGTTTCTCAACGTAACAAATTGCAATCAGCAATGACCAATCACCAAAGTGTGTTTTTATGATGGTTTTTATGATGGTTTGGATGGTCTGTATGATGATTTGATGAGAAGCGGATTTAAGATTTGTATTGGGATATGCAGTGAGAGAGAAGACAGTGGTTGAAGAACATCAAAACTCCCTCCAAGGAGCGGACGCGGTCTCCTATTTATAGTCTGAACATCTGGACTCGCCCCCCATTTCCCAGAAAGCACGAGACGGACACGATTGTACTTTCTTGAGAATAGTTTCCGCTAATTCCACACAATAAACCACATCTATGCCCTCTTGTCGGTCATGAGGCACCTAATGTGCTGGGTTTTTCTTCTAACGAAGCTAGAATTGGGTTCCAGGACATTCTTTTTGTGCGTTGTAAGGTGGCAAACGACGCTTGCGATGAGATTCGGAGTTCGCGTGCAGAGATGGGACCATCATCTTCGTCCTGTGGAGCGAGTTCGGAGTTATAGGTCGTTCGGATTGATATTGGCGAAAGAGACCACTGATTATGCGCCAGTCGTGGCACTCTCTCGACCTTTGCTTGCACGATGGATCCATCTATGCTTCTCGGCTTGATTCGCGATTCAACGGAAGCTTTTTTCTTTTACCCCTTTTCCGGCCATGACCCAAGTCATATGGAGATTGGGGAGGGGTGAGTTGTGTAAAAAGAATCTGTCGAGAGGTCACGATGAGGAGAAGAAGAAGGAAAGGGTGAGGGAAAGAGTCCGTACGGGACGAAGAGCAACTCGTCCCCCTCCCCGGTCTGCCCTTTTTCATCAAGCCTGGCGTCAATTAACGTTCCGAGCTGGATTATATGTGGCAAAAGGAACAAAGACTAGAGGGACACGATCTCCGACATGATGTGAGGCGTTTTCTTGTATGCTCGGGACCATTTGACGTCCACAGCCGTAAGAAATGTGACGGAAACAAGGTTGGTGACGGATGGTGTGGAACTTCCCAAGTCAAGCACGCACAATTCCCCTTTGATCTTAGACTTCCTGTTACTGAGGGGATCAGATAAAGTAAAGGCCTTCGAAGTTGGATTGGGAAAGAGCGGAGGGGTCAATACTCATGTAGAAAGTGTGTGCAATGAGAAACTCAGGCGTGAACCTGATGGAATAGTAGAAGTATGAAGGGACGTATTATATGGAAGTCCCGTCCCGTCCTGCCCTGCAGTTCCCCGCAGCATCTGCAACAGAAATATCCAGGTCAATTTTCTGGATCGAAGGCTTGGGCATGCTGTACCTTCCACATTCGATTCTACGTCTTTATCTTGTGGCTTTCTCCCACACGGACTGATTTGGAAACTTCGTGTCTTCGGTTCTTCATTTAAGACTTTCGGACTTCTTTTGTGGCTTGCTCGCACTCGGACTGCTCGTCGACATTAAGTTCAAGCCCGCGCATTATAATATGCCTCGATGGCGAGCCCCACAGCCGATCTTCGTGATCGCTCCTCTCAAGCCGTACACGGTCCACCCACAGATGATAGAAGTTCTTCATCACAGCAGTAGGGAAAAGCATGGAAGCTGCCCGAAAAAAAAAGTATTGCCTTGCTTCAGTCACGCTACACACCTGGGCCGAAACCACATAGTCAAAGGCAAGCAGGTGCAGAGCCAAGGTTCGAGGTTCGCACTGCGGACGGCGACCACTCATCTTTTTGGTAATTCTGCAGCCGTCAACACATTCTCGGCCGGTCAACCAGCTCAAAGAGAATCCTGATTCTGTCTGCTGCTGCCGATATCCGTTGGGGTTGTAGGTCTAGGTACCTTAGGTAGCTCAGGAACGTTCTACACCTCGTGAGTGAACATGTTTGACATCAATAACACATAGTAGGCAGTTAAAAAGACGCTGAGTATATTCATGCGTGGGCTTTATCCTATCGATTGAGTACCACGATGGGTCCATGCTTGTGCAATGTAGAAATCCAACTGATCGTCTCGTCGAAGCCAATGCGGTTCATATTTTTCGTGATAAAAGAAGGCACAAGCACGGAAGATGCTAGTAAAATGATGTATTGATCCCTCTACAGAATAGAGGGCATCACATAGTTCCTTAGTGTTCCAAAATCTTGTGTAATATACGTAACTTTGTGTATTCGCTGATAATGAAGTGCTTGAGCAAAACTAAATGCATCCATCTACTCCTTTGATGGGCCCGGCCTTGTCACGCTCCGTAAAAGTGATCCCCTGGGCTTCATCGGCGTAGACTGCGCAAAAGAATTCCTTGATGATTTGTTTTTGGGAGTCGCCATTTTGCTCCAGAGCCTTTGAGCTGCGGGAGTCAAGTCACCAGAGACTCTGGGACTGCTGGGAAATCTGGGTACTTGCGGGGTCGCGGCCTTCCCTGTGAGCCCCGTTCGTGCAGACTCTTTGTTTGATTTCGAAATGCGGTCTACCATCCGCTCATGTAGTAGCTCTCGCTTCCGTTGGTCCTGTATCTTGAATGGATTGTGCGCGTCACCAGGTCCCAGATCTATCCTCAGCGGAGTTGTCTGGGTCCCATCATCATCATCCTCATCATCAACAAAAGAGTATCCGTTCACTCGGGGGGTCTCGCCTCCTCCCACGACACTGGAATCTTGATCGCACTGGCGTGGCCTGCCGGCGATGGCATCTTTCACAGCTGACATGGTGGGCGAGGGAGGACGCCGAGGTGCGTTTAGCTGAGGTGCCCTGGTGTTCGCGTAATCTATTGACCTAGGAGCCATGCGTGAGGCCTCCTCGGCTCGTTGGGCAATAGTGACAACGCCATCGTCCAGGCCTTGGGGTTGAAACATCAGGCTATTCTGGGGTGCAGCATCCCAGGCATCGGGCCTCGCTGGTCGGTCATGGCGATCCTTGATGGCGAGATTCTTTCGCTCAAACCCATCGTCCACGAGACTCTGTGTGAGAGATAGCTTGTCTGACACTTCCTTTTGTTTAATCATTTGCTTGGAAGCAAGCTTGTTCCCACGCCACAGCCAAGCGTATTTTTCGGCTTTCTTCTGATTCTGCTTGTCCACCAGCCTGTAGAAGCTCTCGTTGTCTTCACTTGTGTAGGTCGCCTGGAATTGCGATAGACTCATGCTGGTGTCGAGTCGAGGCTTGCTCGTGACCACAGTGGGAGCAATAGATGAAGGAGTGTCTCCCACGAACGTAGTTGGCGTGCGTCCTCCATCGGACGTGAATCGAGCTGATGAATGCTTGGTGTTTCTGCCTGGAGTCATGACGGTTCGAAGCCGGAGGCCGGCGCTTGAAATCCAAGCGGCATCTTTGGATTCTACTGCGTCCAGATATTCTTGCTGGATCTGAGTCTCCAAGAGTCCTGGGAAGAAGTCTCGAGCTATGATGTGGGAGATGGCCTCGGTGTAGTAGTCTTCGTCTAGGACCTTCTTCGGGCGCTTAATCTTCTTGACCGGAGGCGGTGCCGGCATCAGATCTGTATCGACCCTTTTCCGCACCAAGGCTGCGGAGGCCTTACTGGGAGCTGGCGACTCCATATGAAGGGTGCCTAGCGTCGTGCACGTATGTTCAAACCCAAGCGGGCTGATGTCGTGAGCGGGTCGGTTTACTACGGGCGCCGTGTTGTAAGTGGATGGATGCAGCGACGCTGAAGCGTCTTCTTAGTTTGCTCGATTGTAGGTGGTACTGGCCGAGCGATGGCAGAATCTGGCACGTCATGAAAGCAGCATGATTTCCAGCAACTAGAGACGGGACGGTGGTGTTATATCTCGAAGTTTGACGTTGACTCTGACCAGGACGGAGCTTTGAAGGATGTTGAAGGTGGGGGGCTGTTGCTTGTCTCGACGTTCTCGAGCGCGAGTTCTTTCAACTTCTGGCCGGTGACATACGGACCCGCTCATGCAACTAAGCGGGCTCAAAAGTGCCGTGTCAATCGACTTTCAAGCCGGCAGCTGAGACAAGTTGGCCAATGGCGATACAGCATTGCGACAAACTCAGCCTGTGGTTGGCCAGACGACGCCTCGGATGGACCCATGAAGCCTCGTGCTTGTGCAACCCGGGCCCCAGCCAAAAGAAACCCCCTGCCCTCCCTCTGCCCCACGTTCCCAATCAATGCCTCGGATTTGCACCTCCAACGCGCAAACACCATAGACGCCGATATTTTTCTTCAGGTTCCCCGGCCGCGGAATGCCTGGCTCTAGTTATTACCGCTCTCAAGTCTTCTGAGTCCTCGCCCAGCCTGGTAGATACTAGATTGTTTTCTTATTATTTCTACAATTTGTTTGGTTTGAGCCTCGCCTTCGCCGCTCCTCGCCCGCTCACTGCGACCCGCGCTCTGCCGAATTCTTAAGTTGGCCGAATTGTCAAGTTGCAACTTGCCAAACTGCCATCATGTCTCAGGAAGCTGTTGATCTCAAGAACCAGGGCAACAAGGCCTTCGCTTCGGGCGACTACATTGGTGCCGTCGACTTCTACACAAAGGCCATCAAGCTGAATGACAAGGAAGCCACTTTCTTCACCAATCGTGCTCAAGTGCGTATATAAAAGCCTGACCCAGGCTTCGGTTTGGGACGGACGGTTTCTCTTCCTAGTTTTGTGACTGACTATTTGAACTCGACTCTTGTTTCCTATCATTGCAGGCGCACATCAAAACCGAAGCATACGGATATGCTATTCAAGATGCCGGAAAGGCGCTGGAGCTGAACCCGGGCATGGTGAAGGTTGGTAACACTCCATGTATACTGCCGTGTCAGCGCAGTGGAGAACAGGATTGAACTCATCATGCTTTGTAGGCTTTCTACCGACGTGGTCTTGCCCGAACCGCCATTCTGCGACCCAAAGAAGCAATCAATGATTTCAAGGAGTGTGTCAGACTAGACCCCAACAACAAAGATGCGAGACTCAAATTGGAGGAGTGCAAGAAGATTGTACGACAAATGGCCTTCTTCGATGCCATCGAGATTGGCGACGAACCCTCGGCGGCTGAAGGCATTGACCTCGATTCCATGGTGGTTGAAGACGGCTATGATGGCGTCCGACTTGAAAATGAAATGACACAAGAATTCATCGACGACATGACTGAACGATTCAAGAACAACAAGAAAATTCACCGCAAGTATGTCTACCAAATCATCATTGCAGTCAAGAAGATTATCTACGATGAGGCGACCATGGTGGAGATGCAAATACCTGATGATGTTGAGCTCACCATTTGTGGTGATACCCACGGTTCGTAACCCCCAATTTCCGTTCCACAAATTTCTATATAAAGCACATGGCTGAATCGAATCACTGCAGGCCAATACTTTGATTTGATGGAGCTATTCCGTCGTAACGGATCGCCCAGCGACAAACACTGGTATCTTTTCAACGGCGACTTTGTCGACAGAGGCTCATGGTCAACTGAGATCGCTTTGCTATTGTATGCCTACAAATGGTTGCGGCCAAATGGTTTCTTCCTCAACCGTGGCAATCATGAGACAGACGATATGAACCGCGTCTACGGCTTCGAGGGAGAGTGCAAAGCCAAATACAACGAGAGGTACGTGATCACCATGTGGGGTTACCACGAGTGTAACCAATGTCTATATTTTACAATGTATGGATCATACTGACCATATTTGCTCAGGGTGTTCAAGCTCTTCTCGGAGAGTTTCTCTGCCCTACCACTGGCCACGCTGGTCGGCGAAAAGTATCTGGTTCTCCATGGTGGTCTGTTCTCTGACGACAATGTAACACTGGACGACATTCGAAAGCTCAACCGACATAATCAGAGACAACCTGGGCAGTCTGGCCTCATGATGGAGATGCTGTGGACTGACCCGCAAGATGAGCCTGGCCGATCGGCGAGCAAGCGAGGTGTCGGACTGCAATTCGGACCCGACATTACCAAGAAGTTCTGCGAGAAGAACGGACTCGAGGCCGTTATTCGAAGCCACGAAGTTCGCATGGCTGGTTACGAGGTCCAGCACGATGGAAGATGCATCACCGGTACGCCTCAGTCCTCCCAGATTTCCCTGCCTGCTTTATATCATCCTCTCTGGTTTTTGTTTCTAACAAAACTTAATAGTCTTCTCCGCGCCAAAATATTGCGACTCAACGGAGAACAAAGGTGCATATATCAATGTCAAGTCGGATTACAAGCTGCAATACGAGCAATTCGACGCTGTACCGCATCCGAACATTAAGCCAATGGTAAGGCCCCCTTGAACTGGTTGGGATTCCAGCGCCAACCGTCTCCGCATACTTGTCTTTCTATTTACTGACTGTGTTGTCCAGGCATATGCTCAAAGTTCTCTCATGTCATCCTTGATGTAAAGAAGGATATCTCAGAAGAAATCCACACACATCATGGCCAAGGATATAATTACTTTACAACCACAGTAATAAGACACAATCCACACCCCACATCCCACGAAATTCCCCGAAAACTATCATCATGAAAGCATTGGATCCGGAGTCAGGAAAGGGTGGTATGTATTGGTGATCAAAACTTTGCGTTTTTGTTCATAATCTTTCAGTTCTGGTATCGGGTGGTGTATCATGCGAAAAGAAGGACAAGCAAAAAAAAAAAAGAAAAAGAAGAGAAAACAGATACCAGGTTACATAGAGGAGAAAATACCAGTACATCAAGACTTATGATAGCAAGTTTTAGTCGTTCATCGTCGTCATAACTAGTCATCCTCCTCCTATCTTTCCTTGTCGTCAATCCTTCGCCGCTGCAAACTTTTCTTCCTCGCCCCGGAACACCTCCTCCTGCGCTACCTGCCCTAGTAACAGCCCCAGCCAATTCGACGACCCCTTCATCCGCAGCACATACTGCGTGTCTCCCTCCCTACTTCCTCTGTAGGCCGTGATGGCTGCTGCAAAGGAGTCCATGTCCTCGCGGGGCAGCCTTACCCAGCATGTGGAATCTTGCGCCTTGAGGATATCAATGGGGATGGCAGAGCCGGTGAGCCCGAGGAATTGAGTCAGCGCGGCGGTCATGTATGACTTGACCATGAGGTTATCTAGCGTGATGGTTTGGGGGCCGTCGGTGGCGAGCTCGAGGTATGCGTACGACCAGGGCTGTTCGGCGAGGGGGATGGTGAAGGTGTGGGTAGTATGGGTGAAATCTTGGCTGTGTTCCGACATTTTTATATCCTTTTTTGGGGGATATTGTGCTCCTTTGTTTGTTTTTGTTTTTTTGGCTGTGCGCTATGCGCTGTGTTACTGATTAGGATTTTATTTCTTCAGAGCTTTGGGAACATCAAGATTCTCGCGCTTCAAATACCTTCTTATTTTCATAACTACTCTTGTTCAACGTCAAGGCAGTTTGTACTTACCTAGGTAACTAGGTACCTGGTAGCTTTTTCGAGGAACATGTCGATGCAACATCGCTTACAAGCATATCTATGTATCTCACAAAGCCCCACAATAATTAGCAGCTTCCCGACTTTAGCACCTTTTACCTCGTTGCTTCTGTGAAGTCCCGTACAAAGCCACTTTCAACCGCGATTGTCACTCTTAGGTCTCAAGGTCGAACACAACAATCCCCATCTGACGAGCGCATCTATTTCGCAGCTTACCACCTGCGCCCCTCTCGCGGTCCGAAATCGTCGTCACAGACTATGTCCAACTTCGTCACGTCCGGCCAGCAGCGCTACCTACGCGCCTGCATGGTCTGCTCCATCGTCATGACCGCTTCGGTGCGAATCCTCCCAGCATAACACAAGAACCTCTGGCGGCGGCCCGAAGCTCTGAAACACATCAAGAACCCCCCGATACAACAAATAGTACTAGTACAACTCAGGCCTCTAACATTGTGATAGCGCTTCCGCGATGAAGGATGCCCCAACTGCGAAGAATTCCTCCACCTCGCCGGCTCACAGGACCAAATCGAGAGCTGCACATCACAAGTCTTCGAGGGGCTGATCACGCTGGCTGATCCTTCTAAATCGTGGGTGGCCAAGTGGCAGCGTCTGGATGGCTATGTGGCGGGCTTGTATGCGATCAAGGTGTCGGGGTTGTTGCCGGACGAGGTGCGGAGTACGCTCGAGGAGGAGTATAGAATACAATATATCCCGTGGGTCAACCAACATTATTTCAAAGGCGGGGGGTCGAGAAGATGGTGCGACTTGAACCGTGATCGTGCTAATGTGTTTTTTTTGTTTGATAGGAGAGACGGCACCGAGACGGCGTTGGATAACTAGACGCGAGGGGACAGGTTTCGAAGAGGAGCTTCGTTCTCTTTCTCATGTTATATTCTGAACATTGATTTTCTGGAGTTTTGGTGAGGATATGGCGTTTGAGGGGTGGACACACCGAGAACAGAGCACTGTGGAAAGATCGTTGGGTTATTTTCAGTCATTATTCATGGTATCTAAAAAAACATATATGCTTCCTGGATGCATCGATATCTTCTCTATATCCTCCCACACGAAACCATACGCCTGCATCCCGATTGTAACTATGCGAAACCAAACGCCCATGTCACAAAAGTGCAAAATCCTCCCTAGCCAGTCTCATGGTCTTATGAGTTTCTCTGTTTCTTGCCCGACGACATGTTGAACCCAAAGCCCGCAGACTCGCGCGACCTTTTCCTATCCATCTCCTCGCGCATAATCCTCTCGGCTTCGCTCATCTTCTGGGGCTGCTCAATCTTGGTGGGCTTCTTTGACCGACTTCCCGCCAGCGCGTTTTTCTTGGCCTGTGCGAAGACGTTCTTGGTCTGCGGCTTGGCCCCGATCTTCATCGACACGACACCGCCGCCGGAAATAGCTGGTTTCGATTCCGTTGCGCCATTGTCTTGCGTCGTCTCGCCGGCCACGACCGAGGCAGAGGCGTCTAAGGAAGGCGTCTTTCCCTCTTCACCACCCACAGCCTCCACCGTAGTCCCAGTCCCAGTCTTGGCGGCCTTTTTCGAACCAAATGACAACGTGATCTTCTCGTCGCCATCCTGCCTCCTCAGCTCCCTCTCCTCCTCCTTCGTTTCCGAAGCACCCGCAATTGCACTCGCCTGCTGCTGCGCCCTCCGAATCTGCTCCCGTATCATGCGTTGCTCGAGCTGCTCATCGCCCTGATCCTGCGCTTCCTTCCTCCTCAGCGCCTCCTGCCGCCTCAACGCATCAGGCGAGTTATCAATCCACGAGATATGGATCCCCTTCTCCGTCTCCTCCACCCGACATATGCCCTCCTTGCCGAGATATTTCGCGAATTCCGTCAGAGACGGCCACCGCGTCGCGTTCATGTGAATGTGCTCCTTATTGGCAATGTATTCCTGGTAGAAGTGGTTCATCTGGACTTGTTTCTCGCCGTGGCCTGTCTTGAGCAGCTGTAGGAAGTCGCGGAGGAAATCTTCGCTAAATTGGTTGATGAATTTCTTGGGGTCTTCGCCTACGACGAGCATTTGCCGGACGTGGCTCTCGGATTGGGTGTGCATTTTGAAGCCATTGGCGTCGCGGCATTGTTTTTCACAGACTTGGCAGTACCATCGCAGGCGTTGAAGGCCTTTGCTTTTGAGTTTGTTGGCGAGGTGTTTGGTTGAACCGACTTCTGCTTTGGGCATTTTGGAGGCGGTAGGGTTGTTGGTTCTGTTTGTATATTCGTAGCGTGAATCTTTATGTATTCATGTAGCTTCTTCTTATACTCTTTCTCCTTCTTTGCGACGAGGAGGACAATTGGGAGTGGTGCTGATCGCGGATCGTGGTTGAAAATGCGATGATGCGGTGAAAGTTCACGGCCTTTGAACCTTGGTGGGGTCGTTTGGCAGCCTTGCACGCGCGCTGCAGCGGTCGAGCTAAAGTACCCCACTAGTCTCATCACGCGCCCCGTTACATACATACATGGCAAAGCATCGACTCTTTGCGCCACCGTCACTTCGGGGCGTCTCCATCTACCGTCAGGTTCTTGTCAGACAAACCCTTCCATCGTGAAAACTTCCACGTTGCTTCCTTTTCTTTCTCTTATCTTGCAGATCCCTTGCATCGGTTGACTCCAGACGACATACCCTCAATATAACGCAGAGCGTCACACCTTCCGCAGTCTTCAGCGGCTGTTCCTTCACGACAATACAAAGCTGCACACCTCAAAAGCGGACAGACAGACAAGGCAACCAAGATCGCCATCACTCACTAGCACATCATGTCTGAGCGTAAAGTTCTTCAGGTACGTCTTTATCGTGTCTATCGCAGACCCTCCTGAACATTCATCTCCCATCGCATTGCGTACTGACCCGATTGTGCTTGAACAGAAATACTACCCCCCCGACTTCGATCCCCGTGATATCACCCGACGGCGCGGCGGGCGCAAGGGCCAGGAACAGAGCGGCACGCGCATCCAAACAGTGCGAATCATGGCCCCCTTCAGCATGAAGTGCACCACGTGCGGCGAATTCATCTACAAGGGCCGTAAATTCAACTCGCGCAAAGAAACAAACGTGGAGCACAAATATCTCAATATTCAAATCTTCCTACTCCATATCAAATGCACCCGCTGCAGCGCGGAAATTATTCTCCGGACAGATCCCAAGAACAATGACTACGCCGTGGTCAAGGGCGCGGTGCGCAACGCAGAGCCCTGGCGGAATCGTGTCGCAGAGGAGGAGTCGGTGGAAGAGCGGCTCGATCGGCTGGAGCGTGAAGAGGCAGAGGCGGCGGGCGAGGAAGAGAAAAATGCCATGGCGGATTTGGAAGCGAAGAATGCGGATGCGAAACTGGAGATGGCTGCGGGGGATATGCTGGATAAGATTCGGCAGCGGAATGCGCGGATTCATCAGTCGGAGAAGGAGGGGACAGATTACGCGGATTCTGTTGTGCGGCCTGAGGAGGAGGAGCGTGCTCGGCAGGAGAGGGAAGATGAGGAGGCGGCGAGGAGAGTATTTGCTGAGGCTAAAGCGAGAGCTGCTGTGACGGAGGTTGTTCCTCTCGATGGTGGCATGAGCGATAGCGGCAAGGACGGTGTGAAGGCTGAGACAACAGTGGATGGCTTCAAGATTCCACCGCTGCCCACGACATCATTCAAACGTGTAGTAAAAAGGAAGAAGGATCATGCGGCGTTACTGGGCATCAAGAAAAAACCGTCACTAGTCTAAGGTACGTTGTCTGAAGTTAATTCTCATACCTACACATCATGAAATTAATTAAATATTGTTGGCACTTCACGTACTATTTATTTGGTGGAATTCAGTGGAATTGAATGACAGACCGCAAGCAATAAGCTGATTATGCTATTACGATGAGCTAGAAATGAATTGCTAAAGCTATGAAATTCATCATCCTGTACTAAACACCTGATCATAAGACATTATCCAGTACCCATCCAAACTTCAGATGGGTAAATAGCATTGATCATTACCATTCACTTCTCTTGAACAGTACCAAGATTGACAGACATGACGAGGCGTCAAACCAAAAGAAATCCTCAAACGCCGCAAAGTAAAAACATGTCTCGTACGTCGAGAACTCATGCAATGTAACAACATATGTGTAAATAATTCCTCGGTGCACTGGACGCACGAGTCGCCCGATGGCGTGAAATGAAGATGACTTGAATGTCAAGTTTTGAGTTTTTCTGCTGCATTGGACAAGGCAACTTGTTGTATGGCCAGCCTCAGGCGTCTAATGATGATAGTCGCGAGGCATACTGCCATTGCTGGACATACTGCCATTGCTGGACATACTGCCATCGGAACTAGTACTCGAACGGGCGGACCTGGATCCGTTGGCCTCCATCTGACGCTTCGTGTGTTCGTGCATAAATTGCGAGTAGCTTATCAAGCTTCGAGGCGGCTGGGGCGAGGTGGACATCATGTTGTACGAATCTTGTGAGGTGGGCATTGTGGACGAATTGTAACAGATGCGACTATGAGAATTCGTTGACAGCGTTGACAGAGAGAGACAGCAGTGGATGCTATGATGATGAGACGTTGGATCAATGTATTGTTTTAGAGATTTTGGATAGTAAGTTGAATTCGCGGTTGTCTGGTATTTTATGACTTGTACGCTGGTGATGGAAGAAAGAATTGTGTTGCACTGGTGAATGTGAATGAGACGAGGAACTGCAGGTGGATTTTCAGGGTCTTTATAAATCAGGGAGGGGAAGGACTTGGACCGGACGGGGGGAGGAAGTGGGGGGGTGGCCCAGTGCCCACTGCCCAGGCTTCTGCGCGCCACTGACGCCTCTGACGATGGCCTGGTTCCACCTGGAACGCCTGGGAGTGGAGCCTAACCCTTGTCAGTCAGTGAGCACCTGCATGTGGACGGGGCATGGTGCAGCGGCAACTGCGGAGCCGCCCCGCCCAGCCAACTCCCCAGCCAGCCTGCAGTTCTGCTCATGTTCTCAACGGCAAGAGCGACCGGGGAAGGACGCCAAAAAGTTGGCTTTCGGCAAATGACACAACAGAGTCCACTTTCTGACCTTTTTCTCATCAACACTACGAAATAATTAATAAGGTACACAACCGTACACTAAAATGCCGCATGCTTATCCGAGCCAAAAACGACAATGCATCAATGTTATTATTAAATACACTAGCTGAGCTGACCTAGGCTGCCCAGTTCTAGAACTTCTACTTGGTAAATCATAGGGGAAAAACCCTAGTACAGGGAGGAAAACCTCTATGCTATCGTCGCACTGTGCATCGGGCCGATTAGGTCCGACCGTGGTTCCTGTCATACAAATAATGCATCAATGTTGGCTAAAGGGGAAACGCTAGAGCGGGCATGATCATCATGATGGCACGAAATCCACCTTTGACGGCACCACGATCAAAGACGACGAAAGGCACCACAAAAAGTTTCAGCCTTGATTTGCGTCTCGCAGAAAAGGGCACAACTGCGAAGTGCGGCCCGCGAGTACCTAGTGGAAGACACATGTCTCAGTTTCTTTGTTTTTTGTCATTCTTTCATGCAACTCAAATCACCGTCAATTCATGGTCAAATCATGGCCTCACCATCGCCGGTCAATTACTGTGCAAAGCAAAGAAACTTTTGATCAAATTCGCTCGCTTTGTTGGGGTTGGGGTCGCGCCACTTGAACTACCTCCTGTACCGGTCCCTATGGCGTAGCACGGGTCCACGATTTCGTCACATGGAAATGCCCGATCCACCAACGTAGGTAGACCGTTAGGTAGAGAGAAAGAGAGAGCTTCTGTGGTAGGTATGTAACTCACCCAGCAAACAAGCATTCCGTACGACGGCCATGGATATGACGAGATGGATGAGAGCGACGCTGATGATATACCTGAGGCTGCAAGTGCCACTAGTTTGGCACTTCTCTTTGATGGCCAACAGTCAAATCAGACAATGGAGTCATGCGGTGTCACATGTCGCGGGAATTCCAATCTTGATACGGAGTACCTAGTTTCTTTGACTCGTTGAGTCGTTAATAATACCTATACCGGCGGTTGCGCGGACCAGGCGGCTGATGGCTAGAGCTTCCTTCCACGGAGCATCCGTCATGAGCATTGAGATCACTTGACACTGACCACACTCAATTTCCTCCACGCAGTAGGTACCTAACCTGATCATTGTACGAAGAGTCCCTGGGCTCGCCCAAGCCGATACCTATTTACGCTAGATACCGGGGGGAGAAGCCGTCTCTTTGATGAGCAAAGGACCCCGATTTTTGGGGCGACGCCACCGAACAACTTTTTCGGCGAGGCCCACGGGGAAACGAGGATTCAGCGAGACAACAACAGCACAACCAGCCAGTCCGAGCTAAACCATCAACGTCCTTCAATTTACTTGTCTATCAGACGAAGATATTAGGATGTCGAAAAATTGAGGTATTTCTGTACAGAGCAACCCACAGACGAGACGACCAAAGAGGCATCACAACATTCCTATCCACGAATCGCGGAAACACAATCTGTCGCCAACCATCAATGAGATTGACTCTCGACCCGTTGAGAAAAGGCAATCTGACTGTGAATCTGGAGAAACTGGATTCGCTTGTGGATTGTGCTTTACCGAAACGGGGCCGCCGTCAGATCGACCCTTGCACCCCCTCCCATCGCCTCCACCCCCATCTGCCGGTGATGTCACTTCTCGACCAGGGAAAACTGGGAATCATTCCCAAAAATAGGGGTCTGACGTTAGAACCTGAGCAATGATTGAAGGTGCCATGACGCTGGATATGTTATACATACCGTCATGTCGATAACGTCGTCAAGAAACTGGCAAGCCTCAAAGCCGATCTCGTGCTACTGCTAACGTGGTGAGTAGTCGCAGCGAAGCCGCATTACGTAGCCTCATATTCAGGCCGTACCACACGGGAAACCAAGTCAGGCCTCTGTCGATCCCTCCCTACGAAACTATTCTCGAGCCCGATAGTATCACGACGAAAGTGCAAACGAGGCGAAGGGGCAGGTTTTTTTCGTCATTCTGGAATTCTGCGACGGCGCGACGTCATGACCAGGGCGGACGCTACATGACTCTGTAATGGCACAACGTCATTATCTCGACGCCTCTCAGATTATCTCCCCGACTACCTAGGTAAATCATGTCAGGGACCAAACACAAAGACTGCCGTCACTTTTCTTGGACCCCAGGACCACTCCCGGCAGTTGTTGGAACTGAGTACCTACATACATTATACATACAGTAGCTCGGACCCTGAGCATGTGTGTATGGCTCGAACGAGTCTCAAAACAAACACTCGGCGCCTAGCTTGGGTTCCTTGGATGTGCTGAGGGCATCGAAAGAGTTGAAAGGGTGCCACAAAGTTTCTTGTCCACAGGCCCAAAGCACGGCCCATTGACTCAGAATCACCAGAATAGGCTCTACATACCTAGAAGGCTAGAACTCCGTAAATAGACCAAGTCGGGCCGGTCCCCTTTCATAAAGCCCTTTTTGAGGTTGGGACCACGCGACAGCCAATTGTCGCGTTCTAGCCAAGTGTCGTGAGGATTTCGCCCAGCAAACGAACAGCCCATTGATTGCCTGATCTTTGAACGCATTCCACGGCTTTGCCAGGCATTGTCGTGAAAGGCAGAAAACGACTAAGAGCTCGGCTGCAAAGACTTCGAGTGTAGGTGGCCACTGGCCAGATTCAGAAAGATAGCGCATTGCTGGACTTGCATCCATGGCCACATCTTTAACCCTCTGAGAGCAAGAATTCGTGCATTGGCGCATGGGGTACTCCGTATGCTTGTTTAATTCCCGCGATTTAGGCATTCTAGGGTTTGCAACGACCCCTGGCCCCTCATGACGGCGTGTCCGGCATAGTTCTATTTTTTATGCATTGAAACAGAGCTTATTATGTATTTAGCCTGGAGTCTTGACACTTTTTTCCGTGCGGGGAGCCCGATGACCTTGAGCGAGGCCCCTCATTTCAGTGACGCGCGTAACAGATGTGTGTCGAGACTCGAGACGCGTCATGAATCGACTGTACGAGGCGAGAACTGAGCGTTCGGGACACGTACGGCCAAGATTTACTCAAGTCGTTGTCTTCTTGGCACAGACTTCTATGGCATGGACACATGAATTATTGCAGGCCATTTCTGCATTACCTATGTAGAGAGAGGCCTTCACGGGTGCCTCAATTGGCTTTTTCCAAGTCTCGTCTATTATACATGCGCAACTCAAGTCCGACGTCCCCACACACTATGCAAGGGAACCTACTCTGTACTTCGACACCAAATGAGCGACCAACTCCAAAAAGATATGGAACCTCTGTCCGAGTCGTTCACCTCATATGGACTTGCTCGCTATATGACCCACGTATCGCGAGAACTTCGCCTGACCTTGTATCCTGCCGTCCCCAGTCTGTTTAATGCAAACAACCATGAACCCTACCAATTCGCTCCTTCATGTCGACATCAGCCCATCGCGGCGCATCATGCGTCGGATGTCACGTATCGGCTGTGATACCGAAAAGAGTTCATTATCTTCGCCACGAACGATTATACTGGACTTGGAAGTGATTAGGTATGTACAACGCGGATCCCAAGTTCCACGGTCATGGCACAAGAGTTCCAAGCTAAGAAGACCAGAAGCTATGATTACATTGTCAAAAATTACACGTCAAACCCCCACGCTTCCTATGACTCAATATGACTACCATTTGCCTGTTTTGGCCCCGTTGATTATTCCAAGACCGCTATGCTAACATGAAGACCACGCCATCTAACGCCGCGCTCGATACTGAATACAAAACGCCAGACACACAAGAATGCGACCAGAGCTTGTTGAAGCTGTTGATGCTTCATCCTGATGCTTCATCATCCACGATGGACAGGGCGTTAAGCTCGTTTATTCCTAATTCCAACAAGGCCAGTCTTGCCTTCCCTTCTGCCGTCGGGCTGGTGAATTTCGAGGAAGGGCCCTTCTGCGGTCAATCTGCGACTCCATTCTCTTTCCTTGCTTCGCAGTAACCCGTCTCATGGCCGTGTGTGTTGCTCTGTGTCGGGTCCTCGAAAGCGAAAATAACATATAAAATTTGAGAAAATGCGACTTTTGCTCGCCACTCCGGATATCTTTTCCCTTTCGCTGCCTTACTTAGGTAGTATGCCCTGTGCTCAAAGAAAAGGAAGCAGCCATGCATGCACTATCAACTGATGAGACTGTCGCTGGTTGCCAGATAAGAACGGCCATGCACGGTGCACCACCAGTGCACCACGGCACCACCCACAATTTACAAAATGAAGAGAGAGCTCTCAATCTGCCAATCGTCATCGTGCACGAAACGAGAACCGGATCAAAATTCCCGCTTGCTTGATGTCGATATGCGTCCAATATTTGAGTGCTGTATCTGATTCATTGAGCAGGGTTGGTCGGATTGCGAATGTCAACTTTTTGTATGGTCGTATCCCGCCGAACTCTGCGTTTGGCGTAGACACCCAACCACGAAGCCGGCGAATAATCCACATACACGTCTTTATCGTGCGATGAATCGCATAATAGGGCCAATGATTTTTCGCCTTCTCTCTGGGAACTGTACCTTGTAAGTCGTCTTCCTGACCTTCAGTGGTATGTCTACTCTCGGTCGACTGCACCAAGCTATTATAAAAATAGACACGCTTCCAGATGTGCATACAAGTGCATTGTCTGTAGTGATAAAAATGACTCTTCCGTGCAACTTTAGTGTTTAACGCCGCAGCCAGAGAACAGACCATGTTGCGGAGCCTGGAGGTTATAACAGTGTCGTCTTGAGATGCTATGAAGGAACGCCCGAGCCCGATGGATGCTATGAAGGCATCTCCGAGCCCGATGATTGCTATGAAGGCATCTTCGAACCCAATGTATGCTATGAAGGCAGCTCCGAGCCCGATGGGAATTTGACGGGTCTTAGATAATATCTGAGTTTGATTCGAAATTTGCGAGTCGGGGGGATATTCTTGTAAGTTGTAAGTTGTCCGGGGGGGGGGGGGGGGGGTCCGAATACGCGCTCAACGGCGCTTGGCAGTGCCAGAGCAACCGCAGTCTATCACGGAGGCAGCGTCATCGCGTAATTGTCACATGAACTCTGGCTTTTGGTCACCATGCCATGATTGCCATCGTACGTTCGCATGAAGCTCGCGAATCTCGAAGCGCTTGCTGAAAGACTGGGCGACGGCGTTCCAGTGCTATTTACTCCCCAGATTTCTCCCAGACTACTCCCAGTGCTCTTCTTCGTGACCGGCTTCAGGGGAGTGGCTGTGATTGTCCATCTCTGTTCGAAATTGAAATCTGGCAATAGGCCCCAGAGCCTGGCTGCCCGACAGATGTGATTTCCGGACTCCGGAGTATATGACTCCCGGATCTCTCCGGTCCTATAGTTGCCCCTTCAATCAATTCCTTCACTCATAATCCTCACATTGAAATAATCTCGGAGGCGGTGTGGACTTGGGGCGGAGGGTTGAGTAGGAGCTGAGTATGTCTGGCACGTACTCGGGACAAACAGGGGGAATGCAAATTGCAAATTCACCGAAGATCGCCCTTAGGAAGGTTAATGCATCGGCGTACGTGTTCGGCGGCGAGGGCTAAACTATCTGCCACAATGGCAAAGTTGGGCCGAGCTAAGAGCAAGACTTCGTCCATCGTGATTCGTGCGACGTGAACACTGGGGCCATAACCATGTCCCTGCAGACTGCAGTTGCCATTGAGAAGTCGGGCTCGTTCTGCTCGGACCCGATGTCCTTTCCTTCCATCGAGATGTGGTCGGCGTCGGTCTTTATGACCGGTACGGCATGGGTGCCCGTGGTTGCTTCGGTTGCACCATGAAGGTAGCTATTAAATGTCATGGACGAAGTCAAAACATCTCATTCTTTCATTCGTTTCTCAAGCCCAGAACCTGTTGGTAACAGTCGGTGACAACTCCGAAACAAATCTCTCGCTGTACCACCGCCTCCCGTGCAGGGTGTTTCGGTAAATGCCTTTATGGTCTCATATGTGCTGATGTCCCACGGGGTCTCGATGTCATCTCTTTCAACGACAATGGACTTGTGCTTCGTGCGGTCGGTCATCATCATTCATGTCTTCTTTCGACTTCTGCTTCGCAAGATATTAGGGGAGACCTGGCCACTCCCTGTTCAAATGACGCGTTCTGTCATACTCAATACTATATCTTCTTAATCACACCACTCCCGAGTCCCGGGGGCAACTTCAATATACGCTATTAAATAGGTAGCAGTAGGACGTTTCCACTTTCTAAACAGTTCCAGACAGATATTGTCGCCGCCTGCGACGCAATGCCGCTGAAAAGCACTGTCTATAGAGAAAAATAGAAACATCGTTGAAACTGACGGTGCTAAGCTCTCGTACGCGATGGTGCTGGCTCGCGGAGACTTCGCGTGCTCAGAAAGATACTATGCACTCCGCGTACTCTCTCAGACATACGAGGAGTGACAAGAATGTCACGGTGTCGTCGGCAGTAGATTGCGGATAGTCAAAACAGATATGTAATGAGGACGTGTTTGACAGTGTTACGCAGAGCGGCTTCTGCGGAGAGATCGGGATGCCTGACTATTGTAGTAATGGCGACGGACGAAATTCAAGAACTTCAGCGTGTTTCGAGGTGGATGAATAAGGATAGACTAACGCACTGCTCATCAGCATCGGGCACGAAACGGATCCATATGCGGCATAATTGAGCGCATTGGACTTTCCGAACAGCCTTTTTTCTTCCCGCATCCAATCCTCATGTCGTCCGCGTTCGTTTTAAAATCAAGCGTGCTATGGGCTACGCGGGAACTGACGACCGGGCAGGTTGTGGTTCGTATATGGCGTACCTAGCCATCGGTTTCCGTTCAACGACACTTCTCCGTCAACCCCTTCATGTTTTGGAAACGGTTCAAATTCCAACATAGACATCGCTGGAGTTGTCCCCACCCCAGTCATGTAGCGGTTGTTCAAGATTACCATAATACCATCGTACTCGGTATGGCTTTATCACAAAATTCTAACGACGTCCCATTTCGTTCAGCTGCCAGTCTGCCCATTTCATCAATTGTTGTTTCACCAACCTGACATTGCGTTCTAAAACCCTGTGATGACGTATTGGCATGCAAATGATGGCTGAACCCAACTTCGCATTGAGACGCTGTCGCTGCAGGCTAATGGCCGAGCTTAACTTCACATCGAGACGCTGCAGACTTACTCTATCCAACGCGCGACTTTGCCGTGGACCTCGGATAGATTCGCCATCGAGTCGATGTTTCCTTTGTGGGCGATGACGTCTTCAACGCGTGCGGTGATCCGTCCACGAGCTGCTTTGTTTCCTTCAAGCCCACGACTATAGCTGGCATCCCTTTTTCTGGCATCGAATATCTTCTCTCCGTATCTCCATGCTTGTGTGAGAGCCACATGATAATCCTAACTTTGTCGAGGACTCGAGATTGGAGTACATTGTCGTTGTTCCCGCATCAGTATCTTCCATCCGAAACAAAAACTCCACCTGTTCCGGTATCTGAGGCGTCTGTTGCCAAATAAATTGTACCTCTGGGAGTGGGAGGGCCACTTGCTAGGCTTGGCCGCTGTAGACTTAGAGATGCATTGCCTAACAAAGGATACGCAGGAGATAAAAGAAAGGGTTAACGGAAGGCTGCAGCGTCAAATATGTGACACTGTATTATAGTGAGGATAAAATGTCCTCTAAAACAAAGTGATCACTGAGCAGGCTTTGTGGGACTCATGTGTGATACGTTTCAAGTAAAAGCCAGGACCGTCGTGTTACGTATAGGTCTCGGCCTCGGTTCGGCGGCCAGCCACGTTGTGCTCTCCTCGCTTTGCTGCCTCCTCTGCCTCTTCGAAAAAGGAGATAACGTAGATGAGCTAACAATGGATCGTGATAGACTTCCGCTCGGGTAGTGTTCCAGCAACCAGGGTGCTTCGGCAGGGCTTTGCGCTCTAATTGGAGCGAACCTTAAACAATGGCTGTAGCGGATTTGTCGTTGGAGGTACTTTCAGGGAGGCTTTGAGCCATCGAGTAAATGTGGCAATCAGAGCGTATTTGGAGAAAAGTCGATGAAGTTGAGACACAGTGTCGAGAGCGAATGTAGCGATCGCCCTGGCGGGGGAATCGTAACCGCTTCGGGAACTCTACTGCACGTGAGAGTAGAAAGGGGCGTCATGGGTGTAATAGGCATATGAACAAATCTCAGCCTTGCTTAGATAAGAGCACAGGCAAAATTGATATAGTCCAGTACTCCTACAGGCTCTTGGAAAGTGTTTGCCTCTATCTCAGACGTCAAGTCTTTCGACACAGAGCCGTAGACTTCGGGCCGTGGTCGCAGAATAATTCAGCGCTTGCGTTCTTGGTTCCTGTAACGTCTCGGAGAAGAAAGGGGGCTGGCGCACGAGTTCCTGCGCGACGAATGGCGGCAAGATGGTGCAGGGGCTCCTGTTTAGTGTTATGACCTCGAACACTGCAATTTAGACACATCAATGAGCGCTACCATTCCTGTGAGGGCACCCACAGCTTGAAGAAGGACTGGTAAACTAGGGAGAAGTGCAGCGTGAAAGCCGGTGTCCGGCACCTTCTCGTGAGTGAGAGTGAGAGGGGCGTACTTCAACACCACTGCGGACGAATTCCCCGTGCTATAAAGGCATCTCTGTATATATATAACAGGATATGGGCAGTGCCACGTTATCGGCACGATTAAAAGTTCTGTGTGGGATATACCACGGAGTCGACGTGGCCGATACACTGTTGCGATGCTCCGTCTGTCGTGTAGGTAGTAGATTGATCATGTCCCTAAAGTGAAGAAAGACTGCTTGTGGTGTATGTGTTTGTAAATGCAAACATAAAACGCTGGGTGTTTGTCGTCGACGAGCAGTCTTCTGTTAAATACGGAACAGCTCGCTATGGAGTGTCTGAAAAATGTGCGAGAAGCAGGACTCTTTACTAAATGTGCGTTGCCGGGACACTAATCAAGAGACCAATTTTCCAAGTGTTCGCAGTGTTCGCAGTGGACACTGCCTTGCAAAATCAGGATATGGGCTCCTTGGACCGCGTAATGAAACCCCGCCAAATGAGCCGTCAACGGGCCGATGGCAGAGCTTCTCTTCCGTACATAACATATCGGTGCGTCAGACAATTCGACACACGATCTTACAGCTGGCCCATGGGCAAAGTTTCCTCCAAGCGAGCCCAAAAAAAATGGAGCCCGGAGTGTTTCTGATATGTAGATGATGTGGCCACTGGCAAGATGTGTCCGTGACACTGGGGCTTTCTCGAATTATTATACCACAGCATCTATCAATGAGGCCGTCAGAGCTTGAACAAGAACCACTGACATGCATAGCTTGGAACTGAAGACTCATCTAGTAGAATCTGCACTTTGAGCATGTCTTGAAACGTTTCTTCAACACGAAAATGCGTCATACGGGCCGTCAGCTAAGTGCCAACTAATGGCAAGATGACGGGAACAGGCCATTCCAATTTCCAGAGCCTCTTCTTGGCTGCTATCGACCTCAAACAAAACATGCAGTGTCGATGAATACTGAAACTTCTGCGGTCTCTCTGACACTGTTCTTCGTGATCGCCCCGAATTCGAGAATGTGACAAATGCCTTCGTTTCCATCCATCCGGTCAGGAAGTACGGCCGAATTTGCTTCGTCGGCCCTTGGTCACTGCGATATGCACGATGTTGAACACACCAAAGATATATTGATGGTATGGACTCAGGATTCTTCGTTGATGGTATCCATCGTACGCTTCACTAGGCCATCATATGTTCGTGGCGATGATGTAAACGCAGATGGAATTTGATAATGAACCAGAAAGAAAGTGTCTTGTCTGCCATCAGCCAATTACGGCTCCTTCTGACTTCGGCACTAGCGGGGGTGACGTGACGGCACTAGCGGGGGTGACGTGATATGGAAGTACCTGTACTCCGTACCTAGGTACAATCGAGTATATGTAGGTGCCTGCCTCTCTACCTATGTACCTGACTCGTCGTCCTGTGACCGCGCGTCGTCACGTCCCACATTCATGATCCAGCTGAGAGCTCCCATTGTCCTTCATTGATTGTCGATTGTCCAGCTTCATCTTGCGGTTCGACTCGACTGTGGCATCAACAAGGGCCCACAAACTGCCTGTTGGCATCTTGTGGAAAAGCGCGCCTTCGACCTGCGCTGCCACGCGCAGCAAATGCTTCCTTATGGCGATTGATCGCATCTGACCGTCCCTCATTCGACAACTCGAACCTCGACTCTCGAATCCCATCCATTTGCGGCTCGCTCCGACCTCCTCCTTTCCAGATGCCTCCCATACGCACCGAGAAGAGGATGCAGAAGAGAATAAGCGAACAAAAAGCAAGCGCCCGTCGCGCGCTGCGCGATGCTGCACAGTACTGGTCTAAGTTCATCGCCAGATGCATCCTGCAGCGACTGGAGAGGGAACGCTTCAACGACTTCATCCGGCTCGTCCATTCGCAACATCCGCTTCCCTCCATCCTCGTTGCCGAGCTTTTTCTTCGCCCGCAGCCCGACAACGACGTGAGTCCCGATCCGCGCATCCCGCCCTACATCCAGGCTCTCAGCCAGCATGGGTATGTCGACGCGGCCTCGATATTGCGCGCATTGTACAAGTATTCTTCGTTGCATGCGCAGCTGAAACCAGTGGCGCAACTCGGTGCGATGGACGCTATGGACGACGAGAAGGGCTGCGAAGATGGCGCGAGTGGCAAGAAGCCGTTGAGGCGCTGGCGGAGCTCTTCCTGGCTCGAAGAGGTCATGTTCTACCATGTCATCAAAACCATGGTCGAGGGAACGGCTTTCCGAGACACGAGAGCTGCGCTGCAACTGTGCCACGTTATGTCCAAATGGATGGAGCTATTCACCTCGGTGTCAACTTCTTTCGCTGCTGACGTCATGGGGGACCTTCATCAGAATGCCCAGCACCGGGATGATCTGGACGTCGCCCGAGCGGCCTTTATTCCTTTATTGCTGCGACTGGTGGAAACTCCATTGCTAGTAAAAGCTATTGGAAAGCCTTTCGCCAAAAGTATGATCTACTACCCTACCCTTTGCATTTCCTCTCTCTGACTAGACTAGGCATTCGAAAGTACTTCTCCAAGAGCTTAGCACGCTTTGTTCAGACGCTCCAACCCACTCCATTCGTCGATAGGCTCGAGATGTTTCGCACAGATACCTTGGCAAAGTTGGATCCCGTTGATAAGAAGAAGCAGGATGCTACCAATGCCGCCATGGATGAACTACTCGACACAGCTGTGGGATTGAACAGTTTTGTCATCCCAGACATGCCTATTTCCAACACAAGAGCAGCATTATACATATACTTGAATGCATCGGTACGTTACATGGAGGCTTTTACTACTTGTCTATATATACACGTATATGTATATGTAGTATCTTTTACTGGCCAAATGCTGATTTTGCATGGTAGCTTGTAGGACGCCCTTTGGTTGATGATCATGCTCTCGTGTCGTATATACATAATCGATACCAGGTACGGTGCTCAATGATTCTTTTCCCTGGCTTGAAATTGAAAAACAAGAGCTTGAACTTATAAATTAACCGTGACTCCAGGGCCAAACACAGTCGGGAGCCATTGACCTAATCCTCGCCTCATTCGACGTCCTCGCCAACGCTGTATTCCGTAGCGAGGCAAGCAAAGACGCGCATCTACTCAAATCATTTTTGATCAGCAAATTGCCACTTATCATCTGTCAGCTCTGCACGGGATTCGACATAAATTCGACGGAGTTTTGCATCACCGAAGCACTGAACCGAGTCGACACCACTATCTTCCCAACGACGTCTCTGATGTTTGACGAAACACGTAGCAACAACCCTTACACGGAGAGTGTTCGTGAGGAATTCTGTACAGCTTGTGCTCTCCATGGCTTGGTACAACGAGATCATGTGGAACGGATCCTGGGCGAGACATCCATGTCTTACGAATCGTCACTCGAGAAGCACTCAAAGGACAGATTGGTCCAGGATTGCTTTGCGGATGCCGAAAAGATGCAAGGTTTGATCCGAGATGTGGAAAAGATTGATGGAAACGTCGGCGCCGTGGCACACGCACTGGTGGATATCATGCGACAGCTTTGTCATAATAAAGACACAGTGTCTCTCCACCTATTGTGCAGTCAACTTGCGCAGAAGCCTCACACTCTCGATATCCTCCTCTTGTTCGAGAAGGTGCCGGCTATCCTACAGCCGCTGTGCCAACTGCTGGACAATTGGCACTACGAAGAAGACCAGGGCGAGTATCAGCCCATTTACGAAGAGTTTGGATCCATTCTGTTGCTCATCTTGGCCTTTTCTTATCGCTACAACCTGACTGCTGCAGACTTGGGCATCATGTCGCCCGATTCGAGTGTCGCCAAGATTCTGACCAGCGCGCACGTGAGCCGGGAGCGGGATGATCTGTCGGATCAGGAAAAGGGACATGTCACGGGCTGGATCAAGGGACTGTTTAGCAGTGACTCGGGTGGCCTTGGAGACGACTTGATGTCATCTTGTACGCCACACGACTTTCACTCACTCGTGGCCACGATTTTCCAGAACATTGTCGTGGCGTACGCGCATGGGTATCTTAAGGATGAAGCCCTCAAGGGTGGTATAGAATGTGCGTATCTGTTCCTAGGGCTGCAGGTTCTTGGCCTTATGCTGCCCGCCTTCTTATGTTCTGGTTTGCTGACCGTTCTTTCACAGACCTCGTCGATACCTTTCTCCTACCCTCCCTGGTCCCCGCACTACGTTTCCTGGCAGACTATCTGTGGGTAGAACAAAAAGAGCAAAAGGCCATCATCAGGGTTCTACAGCTCATACTGCTCCCGACGTCGATTTCTGGAGAAGCAAGCGCTATGCTATCGACGGTACGGAACTTGGTGGCAGCCCCGCTGGACCATTCTCTACGGACGTACCAGCGCCAAGATCCCAAGAATCAAAATATTGAGCCGCTGTTGATGGCTCTAAAAGACAATTTGCCTCTGTCGCGACGAACAGGGGGCGCCGATCACAGTGAGCTCGATTCCTGGACCATCAGCTCAAGCACCGGCATGGCGGGCGCTCTGCGACACACAGTGCAAGGCCTGGTGCAATGGGCCATCCATCCGGCGGCGAACACGATTGCGGCACCCTACACGCATCGACAGCTCATGGCGATGACACGCGTCGCTGGGGCGAAACGAACGCTCCGCCTGCTTGTCGACGAGGTGCGCACCCAGTCCGAGGCTGGTAGCGCGAGCATCGTTTACGACGTTGTCGGAGCCATGATCTGCGCACCCGATGTGACGAATGAGCCGCCGCCGGCCAAGGGCATGCTGGACGCGACAGGACACGCACCGTTTACCTCGGGCCGGCCGCTGACATTGCGCCAAATGCTTGCCTTGTGGGCGGAACAGGCGCGTGCGTTGCAGAAGAAGGACGCCGCGTTCGCTGACATTGTGGTGCGCCTTCATCGCCGTGTCGAGGCACATATGGTGTTGCCGCCGCCACAGGCTATGCTCGAAGCGCCAGGGATACAGCTCGACCTCACCGTCGGGGAATCTGGACTGGGGGATGTCGATGCCATGGCGGCAGCGGGGGGCGGCGTCGACTCAGTGGGTTTGGACATGGGCCTGGGGGCGCCGGGGAATGCGGGAGGTATGGACACGACGGGCGATGGGGACTTGTTTGGCGGGCTGGACACGAGCATAGATATGTTTGGATGGGATAGCATGGACCTGACGGGCACTTGACGATGACGTGGCGACGGTGGTGATAAAGGGGATGGCTGCGATGGAGGTCGTGGTGATTTGCATACCTACCTCATATAGTATCAAGGCTGGGTCTGGGGAACACTCTTTTCCCGTGTATAGGAACACAAACATGTATCTGCGTCTGCATCATCCAGATACTCATTCATTCAATTATCCGCTGCATCGTCCGCTCCCGTCATTTGCTCGGGCATCATCCACTCATCATCGACGACATGCACCCTCCAGAGTCCACGCAATCCACCCCCCAATCCATGGACCATGATCCGGCTCCCCTTCCGATTTGCACCCCCCTCCCCCCGGGCACCTTCCCGTCTCCCCCGGTTAAACTACCTTCGCGTGTGACCCCCTTTCTGTACAAGGGGTTGCACAAGCTTATGCGCGGCCCATAAGCTTGTAGGCGGCCTTAAGGCCAGGCTCCACATTTTACAACTAGCCGTCCAAGCTTGTACAGAAGCGCGTATTCCCTGAGCTTGTGGCCTGTGTAAGCTTGTACCCGCATCGTCCGATAAGCTTGGGGACTGTACAAGCTTGTGCACACACAAGCTTGTCGAACAGACAAGCTTGTCAAACACATAAGCTTGGGCACACACAAGCCTTTCCTGCATACAAGATAAACGTCTCTACAAGCTTAGGCGCATACATGAGC
>SRPS01000103.1:0-91823 GCA_018360175.1 Claviceps arundinis
AAGAACCAAGCACAATACAGACTCGTTTACGTTACCCTTCGTTACTGCATGCATGCCCTTATTATTTGCTTTCCCCTGACGAGCCGACATAGTCTGTACTTCATAGTCTGTACTTCATAGGTACTATTTAATCTTTCCCGTCACGGTTCACCTTGCTCAACATTTACCTAGGTAGGCGTATATCTGTCACCTGTGTCGATATTCATCTATTCAACCGATCAATGTTA
Source organism: Claviceps arundinis (assembly GCA_018360175.1). NCBI lineage: Eukaryota > Fungi > Ascomycota > Sordariomycetes > Hypocreales > Clavicipitaceae > Claviceps > Claviceps arundinis. The sequence goes on from SRPS01000103.1 coordinate 228, forward strand.
CATCTGCCCAAATCGATTACTAGTATGTACATCTGTTCCTCTGTTTCTATGACTATCTGTCCATTCATCTATAGTCGACTTCTTTTGCTTTGGCGCTTCTTTTGCTTCGGCTATGTACTTCTTTTGCTTCGGCTACTTCTTTTGCTTCGGCTGCTTGTTTTGCTTCGGCGCTTCTTGTGCTACTGTCCGCATATACCTTGCGACTATTCCTGATAGTATGCGGACAGTCGCACAAGAAGCGCCGAAGCAAAACAAGCAGCCGAAGCAAAAGAAGCGCCGGAGCAAAAGAAGAAAAAGAAGCAGCCCCATCTATACTCTGTATTTGGCAGTAGACAGTAGAGATGCTTAGGACGGAATTGTCAGTCAGTAGCCTGTACCATACCTGCCTTGCACAAACCCATCCATCATGTATCATCCCTGTCCATATCCATCTCTTTTCTTTCCTTCTCCACCGCCTCGTCTCTTCGCCTCTTCCCGTGGTAGCGGTTGACACTACTTCTTTTTCTTCGGGCAATTGCGGTGAAAACCCAGTTGCAGATAGTGATTGTACCTATTCCAATTTCCAGGTCTCGCCAAAACCAGGCCAGGTACTACTGAAATCGCGACACCCATAAACTTCACCCTTCTTCTTACAGAGCCGATTGTGGGCACTGGGTGCCCCTTCCCAGGGATGACAACATGTCACATTGAATGTGCATGGGAGCCAGAATGTTCAAGTCGGATGGCGCGGATGACGTAGTTATTTTTATCGGCATATGTATATCAAATCGGACCAGTGAAGTGAGAGCTGCCCCCTTTTCACTTTTCATTTTTCGCTCCTCTTCCCACCACCTTTTTTTCCCTAGCGTCCTGTCGACTCGGCATTGTCCAACCTTTGTAGCATTTGCCATCACTCCTCTGCCTCTAATCTCTGCATCAGGTATTCCACCTCGACCTCCTTGGTCAGGGGAATCACAAAATCCTCATACATGGCCACCACGGCATCCACATCAATCTTGACGTGTGCATCAGTCTCATCTGCAATCGACGGGTCTTTGCCATAGGTCTGCGCCTTCAATCGCAGCCTCGCCAATACTGCCTTCTCGACCGCATTGTTGGTGATGCTATCTGCAATGCCCTCGCGATCCTCAGCCTTGATCAAACGCTCGTACATTTCGGGATCAGACTGGAACTTGGCCTCGGCGACGAATTTGCCGTAATGGATTCGTCGCGACAAGGCCTGTAGGCACGCAAAGTCTGACGTGGCAGCCGAGCCATAGTTCTCTTCCGACTGGCCGCGGTCTCCGCGTCCAAAATCCGGGCACACCGCGGGGAGGAATCTTTCAATGTAAAACTTCTTGATCTTGTCATTGACGTTCACATTGTTGGAGTGCAGTATCTTGGGGTAATTGAGCGGTTTCAGGATCGGAGTCTGCACTGCATCCGGGAAGAAGGGATATTCGTCGGGCGATTCATAGCGTCGGATGAGCGATTGTAGTTTCTCTTGCTCGGAAAAGTACCAATCAAAGAAGGACAGATTGCTATTGGGAATGTCGAGGGCACCGGGCGTGTAGATTGTCTGAGAGCAGGACCTTTTCGCATTAGCCGGGTGAGGATTGGAACGGGCACTAGGAAGCCGGGGAATGGTTGCTGACTTTGTTGAGAGAGAATTGAACACGCTCGATGAGATGAAAGGTGATTGTGTCTTCGAGACGGCTGTCGCGAAATAAGAACGGGAGCACGTTAACTTGCGATGTCCATGGTCAGGAGGAGGGAGTGACAAAGATAGGACGACAACTCACATTAGCTGGAACCGAATCCGAGACAGATCCAGCGCCTTGGTGGCGTCTTTCATGTCGACCACGGTGTCCATACTGACGGGACGAGGAAATGTGAATCAAACATGGCAGGAACGTGTCCGTATGACTCGAACTAAATAGGTATGAGAAAACTCCAGGCCACGGAGTCATGGACAAGCATGCGGCGGCGGCGTGGGGCCAAACCAACGGCAGAGCCGACGGGTGTATCGCGGGGGAGGGGTGTGCGCATTGGGTTTGAATGACCGGAGAAAGAGCCTGATTACGCTGGCCAATGAGAATGCGGGTCAGATGTACAGGGTAGGCATGGGTATTGTCGGATCCACTCGTGCGTACGGGGGGCGTGTTGTCTGATGAGCCGTCGCCACAATCCGACCTCAAGCTGCTTTCCTAGCGCGCATCACGAGTTCACGACTGCATGCTCCCATGAAGCCAATTGTGCGGCCCATCAGTCGCCGTCTGAACTCACGAACCGCCCGGCCGGCTCTCTAGCCATGGTCGATCACGACAAGAGTCAGTACGACTTTCTCGACGATGCCGACGAGGATCAGTCCATCATCTCGGTACGTTGCGTGTCGCGTGTCCATCCGATCGAAAGCATTTGCGCGTCTCCTCCACTGTGTCGTGTCGTCTGCAGCTGCAGCAGCCACAGGGCTTTGTGACGACGCGCCCACATTTTTCTGCTTTGCTAATGTGGTCTTGGATGGATAGACTCGCGGCTTGGAGGCATTCGGACGCAAGGTCACCACGACAGCTTCCCATCTGCTAGCACCAAACCCGGATGCCACTGCGCACCACTACCAGACCGCAATGGCACAGGTGCACCGACAATTAGCTCGCCCATCTGTCCAACGCAGTGTCTTTGCGTTGGCACGACGAACTCCCTCCGAGATTGTGCGTTCCAAGCTGTCCACGGCGGAGATCCAGCATCGTGCCGTCAGCTTCCTCTCCGACGACCTACTCGGTAACATTCCCAACGATGACAACTCGTTTTCGCTGTTCCAGGGCTTTCAGGCCAGCTTCCCCGAAATGACGGACGAAGGAAAAAAGCACCGCCGGCGTGTATCAAGAGGCAGGAAGCTGTTGGAGGAGAAGGGCTCAACGTCACAACAGGAACCCCGTGCCGGGCTATCGCAAGTCAAGAAGGAAAAAGCAGCCATGATGCATGAGTTCGAACTGCTGAGCATTCGAAAAGGCATGGCCAGTAGTGAAATCCGAGAGATTGACAACAAGATTGCGAACCTGCATGGGATGCGCAAGATTATTCTAGAGAGACTAGCGGGCCTGGAGCAGGAGGAGGCCTTGCTAGAACACGACAGTATGATAATGTCACGTTTCCTTCATCTTGATATCCCGCAGGCTCAAATTTACACGCCGAGAACATGCAAGGTAAAATAAAGGCTAATCGCGAACATGCTAGTCATCGATATCGAGGGGCGCCTTGACGTCGCGCAAGCGCTAGCGGACGAGGCAGATTCCATTGCACGAAACACCCGTACCAAGGACGAGATCGACCTTGTGGGGGATGCAGACGATCACGATCCGGAATTCATGTCCCAATCCGTCTACGAAAAGATACCAACATCCAAGGATGCAGCCCCGGTCCCTACCAGCAAGAAACCCAAAAAGGTTCATCGCCGAAAGTCGATGCCCATTCTGCACGAGCACTTCGAGTCTGGCTCCCGTATACGGCAAATCCGTGCCCACAAAGACACAGTGACTGCATTGGATTTCGACGCCCCGTTCGGTACCATGGTGTCAGCCGCCCTGGACGATACGATCAAGGTATGGGACTTGAATGCCGGGCGATGCATCGGCGTCCTGGGCGGGCACACCGCGTCCGTGAGAGCGCTGCAAGTAGAAGATAACATTCTCGCAACTGGTGCCGCGGACGCCACGATACGGCTGTGGGATCTGAGCCGATCAAGTTACGATCCTCATGGGAATAGCTACGGCAGGGATGATGATGAGGAGGAAGACGAGGAGGCGATTGCATTCGCAAATCCAGAAGACCAGCCCATTGATCCGCCGGAAGGGAGCATGAATGACTGCGAACTGTACACGCTGGAAGCGCACGTGGATCAGGTCACGGCGCTGCATTTCCGGGGTGATGTTCTCGTCTCTGGCTCGGCGGACAAGACGATTCGCCACTGGGATCTCGAGAGGGGTCGCTGTGTGCAGACTCTGGATGTCATGTGGGCTGCTGCTCAGGCTTCAGCGAGTGTGGGCTCTGGCGCCGGCGCCTCAGAGGCTACGTGGCGACCGACTGGAAGATCTTCCACCGGCTCGGCTGATTTCGTGGGAGCTCTCCAGGTATTTGAAACGGCTCTCGCGTGCGGAACTGCAGATGGCATGGTGCGGTTGTGGGATCTCCGAAGCGGGCAGGTGCACCGTAGTCTTGTTGGGCATACAGGCGCGATTACGTGTCTGCAGTTTGACAATGTTCATCTGGTGACTGGTAGCTTGGATAGAAGTATCAGGGTATGTTATGCAAAACACTCATCAAAGGGGTTCTCCTTCTATGTTTCTACAAGTCATCTTACCTGCCCGATCTTGCGCTAACTCTCACCTCTAGATATGGGATCTCCGCACAGGCGCCATCTTTGACGCATACGCATATGAAAACCCCATTACAAGCATGATGTTCGACGCGAGAAGGATCGTCACCGCCGCAGGCGAAGACGTGGTCAAAGTGTATGACAAGGTCGAGGGTCGACAATGGGATTGCGGCGCCGGAATTGCTGACGCCGATGGGGGGAAGACGCCTGCTGTGGTGGAGCATGTGCGAATGCGAGATGGATACATGGTAGAAGGGAGACGGGATGGAATTGTTGGAGTGTGGACGTGCTGATAGGTAGGCTTGATGATCAGATATGTACATATATTTATCAAGGCGAATTGCCAGGAGTGTTTCAGGAGTTGGGTAGCAAGTAACGCACGTCTGGCCTTCTCTTTCTTCTTTCTTTCAAGATCGCGCCTGAAGTAAAGCCTATCGGCTTGTGGCAAAGATGTCTGTACGCGAAAGTAGGGGTACTTTAACTGTATTGCTAGAAAGTGAGATATAGGTACACAGTCGGAGATGACGCAGGAAATTCGTCTCTGTTGAGCTCGTTTGTTGTGAATGAAGAGTTGATTCAAACGAGCGTTCTCTATCCTCTCTTGACTTCATTCAGTTTCATTATGATACCGCCCGCCGCTTATATACATGCATGATGCACATGATGTAAAACAACGTTGTTGAGGATGCGTTGTAACTTGTGGGGTCTCAACTCACCCACGGGCCGCGGGCCACCAATGCCATGTGCAACTTCATCCACCTTTCACCAGCCAAGCCATGCCGGCAGCATCTCCGCGAAACAATATATTGACACCGACTCTCTTAAACGAGCCCGCGACATCATCATGCGTGGCTCGAGGCCTGTCCCTCCAAACCCTACTATCATGGTATCGCGATGCCACGCAAAAGCTCGTCACCTGCACCCACGACACCCAACAGACGTCCCTCCACGGTAGTGACGAGACCGGCGAATCCACTGCCGCGAATGACCTCCTCACTCGGCAAGCTACATCCCTACTGCGCCTCCACGACTCCCTTCTAGACACACATGCAGAAATCAGGGTCTCTCCCGCCGCGCCTCTCGTAGACCAGCGCCTCGAGGACCTTGCCTCCATCAGCATGTCCAAGCTATACGCCTACCGGTACGACCTAGTCCCGTACCACTGGCGGCAGATCTACACGGACACCCTCATCCTGCGAACCTATCACGATATTCTCTGCCGTGAAGCTCCCGCGGGCGCCTCGTGGCTCCAGCCAGACACACTAGATAGCATAGTAGAGAATCTAGACCGGGCGCTAATCACAGCCGGGGATGCGGGAGTCCTAGGCAGGCAATGGATCGAAAAGACGCTGGCTCTCCTCGAAGAGCTGGATTCGAAAGTCCATCAGAGGGTCGAGCAAGACACGCCAGTAGGCCCAGCACCGGAGAAGTCGGAATCCCAGCCGCGGAAAAGGGTAAGAATAGGCGAAAGTAGTACTGCTGGAAATGCCACAAGATGCGTGTTATTGCCTACTCACGAACCATATGGTCGACCAGCACCACTCTCCGAAGAGAAGTCCTGCCCCCGCTATGAGGGCTGGTCTCTGATGCGCTTCGAGCGGTACATGAATGCGGAGACGCCGCCCCGGCCTGTCGTCTTCACAGACCTTGTCTCGTCGTGGCCTGCTCTGACGGACCGTCCCTGGAAATCGAGAGAGTACCTCCTCAGTCGGACATTTGGCGGGAGGAGGCTCGTTCCTGTGGAGATTGGACGGAGTTACGTGGACGAGACGTGGGGTCAGGAACTGATGTCTTTTCGGAATTTTCTCTCCAAATATGTCGTCGGGGATGCTATTCCTCCTCCTCATCCTTCTACTCATCCTGCTCCTTCGACCGGGTCAACATCCGAGCCGTCATGCGAGGGCCCTGCAGTCGTCCCGACGGCGGAACACGCGAGAGATGTAGTGGTGGAGGAAGTAGGCTACCTGGCACAACATAACCTTTTCCAGCAGATCCCCTCTCTGAGAAACGACGTCTCCATTCCGGATTTTTGCTGGTCAACTGTTCCGGGATATCCGACTGGGGGCGACGCAGGTGTAGGCGCGAAAGAACCACCTCCGTTGGAGGAGCCTCTCTTAAATGCGTGGTTTGGACCCGCGCGGACAATCACGCCGCTTCACACGGATGGGTATCATAATCTGCTGGTACAGGTTGTGGGCACGAAATATGTGCGTCTGTATGCCCCGTGGGCGAGGGGCATGAGGCCTCGGGGCGTGGAGAATGGCGTGGACATGAGTAACACGAGTGCCCTGGATGTAGGCCTCTTGGAGGGCTGGGATGAAGGTCCGGAGGGGGATGCGAAGATGGACGAGGAGGAGATGAGACGTGTGAGGAGCGAGTTGGACAATGCGGAGTACTGGGAGTGTATTTTGGGTGAGGGCGATACGTTGTTGATTCCAATGGGATGGTGGCATTATGTGAGGAGTTTGAGTGTTAGTTTTAGTGTAAGTTTCTGGTGGAATTGATTGTGTTGGGTGAGGCGGAATGATGGAGTTAATTGTGGCAGAGCAAGAGAGTGGCGAGGTTCTGAGTGCAGTGATATGACCTGATGGTGTTGCCGTGAGTCGTCTTGGACTGTGCATGTGCCTGGCCACATCTTGACATTCCTCACTGTTATTTCTGCTGTTTCGTGTTCTAATTTCCTCTGTTATTCTTGACATCTTGATCATTTCGCATTGAGTTACTGATTGAGATTTTAGAAGACTTCTATCCCCTTACAATTCACCAATTCACCCTCAACTATCCTCTACACTTTCCGTTTGCGCCCCCCGCCTCGCCTTGGCACCCGCCTTAAGCACCTCCCATTTCTCCCTATATTTGTCCAGAGTCTTTTGCATTTTCCGATTATCCTTCTCCAAGCGCTCCATGTGCGCCGCCGCAGCCGCGAGCTGTTCCTCCATATCCTGCGTTCTCTGTCGCAGCGCCTCGTCTCCGGGTTTGCTTTTCATGAGCGGCGGGGAGACTGCGGCACTGACGGGTGATCCAGGCCGCATGATGCGGTAGCTTTCGGCAAGAGCCATGGCAGAGTGCTGTGAGCTTGCTTCGAAGGCGTGGAGGCGCTTGGAAACGTTATCGAGCATGTCTTTGAGGGACCTGTTCTCCAGGGAGAGCTCCTCGATGGTGTTGCGCAGTTCCTTTTCCGTTCTAGAGGGGACCCCTTTTCGCCGAGCGCCGGGGGAGGTTGAGATAACAGGAGGCGTTTCACTGGCATCAACAAAGTCTTCTTCCTCGTCTTCCGCGTTGTGACGGCTGTGATAGGGGTCCGTATCGCTGTGGTGGGAGGCGGAGAGTCGGCGCTTTTCTTTCTCGGCGTAGCTGAGAATATTGGCATACGACATGGTGTGGCCGGATGTGGGAACGACGTAGAAGGAATCGGTGGCGCTGTGGCCTTCGCGGGCTAGGGCACGCATCGTGGCTTTGGAGTAGATCTTGGAGAGGTCTGGGTCTAGAATGCTGGCGGTGAGGGGTCCTGGCCGCGACGACTTGCGCTTTGGGGCTGGTGGTAGAGGCGGTAGCGGCGGGGACGAGGAGGGAGATGACGACGACTCGATAGAGTTTTTATTGGACTGCTCAGACACGGACGTGGATTCTTCTTGAATAAGAGGAAGACCGGCAAAGGCGAGGGGAGCGGAGATCTTGTTGATGATGCTGCCGAAAGTGTTGTAGAAACGAGCATAGCCAACATCCTCTGCGCTGGCCTCCTTTTCTGCCGCAGCACCCGATGCAGTGGTGTGGTCTACTCGTGGCGAGGATACCGCACTTTTGTTCTTGTTTCGTGACTCCGTCCTGGGAGACTGAACTAATGTCGGCGGAACCCATGTCGGCCGGCTCGGCTGCGTGTTGATGATGCTCTGCATCTTGGATCTGGAACCCTCTCTGCGGAGGTGTTTCTCGACGTTCCCGGGAGCCTGGTCGTTGGAAATGCTGGGGCTAAGGGGCTGTCCCCGATACTTGGACCGTATCCCTCGCGCCGAGGCCAGGTTGCTCGCAATGGAGGACGACATGTCGCGAGCAGAGCACCCGCGCTGGGTCAGGCTCGGTAACTTTTTTGACTGGCTATTCTCCGGAGACAAGGACCCCTTTTCGCTCTGCGATGCCTTTTCGCTGACCTGGTCGTCATTGTTTCGCGAGGATTGATGCGGTGGGAGCTTCAGCAGCTCGGCGAGCTGTCGATGGTGTTCTTCGAGTAGCTTGAGCGTACGCAGGGCCTCGATGCTCGTGGTGCTCTGAGCGGCGTTGGAGAACTCCCCGGCGGCGAGCGTATGCTCATTGATAGCAACGGTGGTGTCGGAAGACTGGCGCGTTGCGACGGCCGCGGCAGCCGCGTGGTCGTGGGCTTTCACCACGGGCGATGACTCCATTCTTTCTTGGACCTCGGGAGATCGTCTGGCAGCGGAAAGAATGGAAAATGGGGTCCTGTGAGCTGTGCGACTGAGAGACACGAGGTCGACAGTCGCGGGGGGATCTCGGAGTTGAAATGCCCAAGAACAAATGGTCCATGGACGAAAGACGGCAAGACGGCAAGACACGGCGCGGGGTCGATGGTCGCGTCGAAAGAGGGGGCGTGTGGGGAAGTCGAAGTTTCATGGAGTCGTGACATGCGTGCAGAGTGACACAATACGCGGGGCTGTCGATCGATCGACTTGAAAGTTTGAAGGCAGGAACAGAGGAGCTCCGGACCGACTCCGTAGGTATCTATGTACATTGTATGTACGTACCTATTCACGTAAGTGCTCCAGCAAACAAGAATCTAAAATACATACATATGTACACCACGTCTTCCAATTCTTCCAACGTCATTCGTTAGGCTCGCCAGCTGGCGCCCGTGACGGTCGGCGTGTGATTGGCTAGCGGCCTTTGCGGCCCGTCAGGAACAAGGAAGGAGCGACAAGTTACAAACAGGAAGGAGCTGGGGGTAGGTACCTTAGGTGAGGGTATAGTAATCACTACCCTCCCAGGGTCCCTGTCTACTACCCTTAGAAGTGGGTCTCAGATTGACATCGATAGCGATTGGTCAGTGTCGAAGTCAGGTGGACCCTCCTCAGGGTACGGATTGTCATCACACAATTCAAGACGGGCCATTCAATTAAAAATTTTATACTCAGTATGTACTCCGTACAGGACGCTGGCTTGGTCGCGCCGCGCGCGTCACGCGCGAAAAACTTTTCACCTGTCTACTCCGTACACGGTACATGCCCTAGCTCCCTCTTCAATCGTCTCCTGCTTTCTCTGTCCACAAACTCAATCCTCTGCGCAATTGACTCGTGAACATTATCCTCGCCGTCACAACTCCCATACTCAAAAGTCTATGGTCCATCTGCTGTCCATTCTGCTGGTCCTTCATCTGCTGGCTTTTCTTCTGCTGAGGAGAATTTTAAGAGAAACTCGGGTTTGAGGCCCCTGAATCGATCTTTGCGCAGTATCGAGCCAAGCGAGAGCTTTGGTATAAGGGCAACCCAGACGCCCAAACGAACGAGGCGTTTCGGAGAGCGCAAAAGTTTCCGCTGCGTGTAACTCAGGGACAGCGCAAGCACTACACCGGTCGCAACTACATGACCGCGAAGTGCGTTTCTGGAGCACAGCCTTGTTTGTGGACGGACGAGGAAATACTGGCATACCAAGACTTTGATGAGCGGACCGAGAAGCAGACTGAACATTCAGTGATGACGGAGTTCGCAGGCAATGGAAATCGGTTTGTCAATCGCGGCATCGGTGCCTTATTGGACATTGCGGCGGCGGACATCGCCAAGCGAGCAGAGGGTTATCGTGCCGGAAGTCTGCCATAGGCTGTTAGCGCGTAGGGGTAGTAAAGAGTGCTTGATTCGTGCTGTGTGTGTGCCTTCTTGTGCGTCTGTTTGTGACGTAGATTCTTCATGTCTAAACCTTCGATTTATACCTAGAGGTTTACCGGGGTAATTGGAGGGCCGTACGTGGAAGACCCGGTGTATTGACGCGATGCGACAGACAGCGAGGAATTGTGTTTTTGCCATGGTAAGCCACCATATCTCCTCTCATCACCTCTCGACGGCTTTATTCTTTTTCTTGAACCACGACAATGGCGAATGGTGTGCAAAAGACGGGATGTTGTCCAAATTCTGCGCGAATGGTATCCCAGACATCCCAGACCATGCGTGAGGTGAGGTGGCGTGCATGTACCTATGTACCACGCACGGCGGCCTGTAAAATTACAATGACGAAAGCTTTTTGCACAACCCACCCTAGACCATTTCACCGCTTTGGATTCAGCCATTTCATTTATTAAGGAAGAAACTGTACAAGATATGGATTTTGATTATCGTTGAAGAGTCCTGATCTTTGTCTTCAATATTTGGGAAGAATCGAAAAGTGTGAGCATGCATCAAGGCGGCGAGGTAAATATTGATCAGTGTGTATGTTGATTCGATCAATTGTCATCGCTTCACATGTCATCCTCACTATTTAAACGCTGATCGATCGATAAGTTGAACATTCCATCTACATTTTCACTGATAAATGGTATAACAAGACCTTCAGAGGCTCGAGAAGATCGGGCTTCATTATCATGCAGTTGCGATTGGATTGGTGACTCGTCAGAGAAAAATGGACTGGAGGTAATAGGTATTGCTGGCGAGGTGACACCCCATCTCCAAATCACCATATCTCTACCAGTTCCGCGAATCATGGATCAAAATTTGACGACAGGATAGAAGCAGCTGAAAAGCTATTTCTTATGATGATAGAGCTGCTGCATTGCTTTCCGATCGCGACCTAAGCGGACGCGGATGACCCGGCGCAGTGTTCTTGAGGAGATCTTCTCACCATACGTAGACACTTGACAAGAAATTCATACATCATGCTGCGGTCGCAAGTGAGGAAAAGAAATATCTGTCAATTCCCCTGAATCACGCAGTTCTTTAGAGGTCAAATTCTATAGATGCAGACGTTATAAAGCTGTCCAGCGTTGAACTATCATACATAGAGGTTGGTGATCACTGATAAACGTCTTGCATCGGCGACGACTTGCAATTCTGGCGTTGGATTACCGTAGCGTCAAGTTACCGTCCGACAATTGCGGTGGAATCCCTACCCTGCCAAAATGGGGCGAGCAATCTGACCAATGATGGCAGGGTAGGTTTTGTCGCTGAAAACCCCGGCAGGGTAGTAGACAGGGACCCTGGGAGGGTAGTGATTACTGTTTCCTCACTCCATAGTGGGATCCAAACCCCCGTCGTGGGGGCATTAAGTCGCCACTTGTTACTGCTCTCCATCGTCAACCCCTATTGTTCCATCTTCAGATTCTGATTGCATTGCATATAGCGACTTGCTCGCCGTAATCGCCTTTTCAAACCGTCCAACGCAACGATACGATTCGACAGGTTCCGGCATAGCACGCGGGCGCGGGACGCTCGCTGCATCGCACTGCACGTCCTACACCCAGCACGAAATTCGATCCCATCCTATCCAGGGGCACCGAGCTCCTTTGACGCTTTCAAACATACAAAGCAAGCGCGCGGAGCGCCACTCGCCTTAACCGTCTGCGCAAGTCAGGAGCGGCGCCATGGATAGCAGTAATGGCCTGAGCAAGCTGTTTCCCAAATCCATCACGGCCAAGAGAAGGCGCAGAAAGGAGAAGTCAGAGACGTCGAGCCAGGATCGGGGATCTCGAAGTCCGAGTGCGAGCAGCATCAAACGCCGACTCAAACACGAAGCGACTCTGGGAAGCGAAGGCATCAGCTCGACTAGCCTGGCCGACGACGATATGGACGACCGGAGCTTTGGCTCGTATGAGTCCGGCCCAGATCGAGACCCAGATCGCGACTCAAGCCAAGACCAATCAACCCGGTAAGTCGCTGTATCGTCACCTTATTCCGGCTCCGTCTAGTCTTGACGTTCATATGCTTCCTTCCTGGATTACTGTCCATTACCACAATGGTAATGTATTCTGGGGAAAAGCACAGAACCAAGACAGTTTAGCCCCCCGTCTACTGCACCAGCGGTCTTTGTCCCTCCCGCCTCCTGAGACATTTCCTCAATCAGCTTCAATCATCTCAATCATCTCAGTCACATGTAGCCCCACATCACGGTCTGCGACGTCAGCAGCCATACACACTCCCGCCCTGCATATCGTGTATTGTCATGTCAGCCTTGCTACGCTGGCGGCTTTGCGCTCGCCTAATTCCGGCACCTCGTCCATTCCCCTCTTTCTCCTCACGTCCCGTTGTTCAAGAAAGGCCCTCGCCGTTTGTCTCTTGAACTGCAAACCTCGTTGATCATCCCACTGCTTCGAGGCGATGTACCTATCGCCGAACCTACGATCTGCCCCTTACATCTTGATTTGAACGTGTTTGCGCACGACCGACACCACGCTAGCTTGGACGCTAATTCCAGCCAAAGAAGACTCGTCTCGAGCTCTGATCCAAACTTAACCCGACCCGCTATCATATCCACACATCCGTCTCTCATCGGCTATCTGACGACATCGTCACCCGTTGTCCAAGCCGAACACTTCGATCCTCAATCCCAACTGCAACCGTTCGGTGGACTGGGCGCCTCGATTCGAAGTAGCAGCGAAAACTCAGAGCCGCAAAAGCAAGAGCCACAAGCTCAAGGCTATCGTGGCTTTGAAACCCAAATCCCCGAGCCTCCTGCAGCCGCCAAGATAGCTTCTGCCGATCGATCGGGTCGGACGTTGCCGCCCAAAATACAGACTGGGCGGCCCAGAACACCTCCTCAAGACGACAACTCTCCTCCTGTCATAGTCAACACTCCACCGACCCCGACTGACCGAAAAGATATTCCGCAGGTGCAGGGCTCTCCTACGAGGAAGCCGTCCAGGAAGGGCAGTAGCCCGAACCTAGGTACGGATACAAGCCAAGGCCCTGCGTTGAATATGAACATACATCGCAGAAGCAAATCGGGCTCTGCAGCAGCTGGTCCGAGCAAATTATCTCACATCACGACTGCACCACTGACCCCCACCATCCTCGAGACTGGTGGTGAGGCAGCTCCTAGTGCGTCCGGTTTCTTCTCTTCCATGCTATCCGCCGCACAAAACGCTGCCAACTCTATAAGCAACAACATTCCCAATACGGGACTGGGGATTGGAAGCAACAAGAGCCGAACCAGCGTCAACAAGTCCCAAACCTCGCTCGCTACTTCAAGACAGTCCGCGCCGCTCGACGACTTCGACAAGGAAGCGGAGCGTCATATTGACGACACCATGGATCGGAAAGAATCGGCTATTCGAACGCTTGGCTCAGGAGACCTGAGTCTCAGCCATCTCGGCCTGGTTGAGCCTTCTACACCTTCGCTGACGACTGCCGCAAAATCGCCTGATGCTGCGGATACGAGGACAAGATCTGAATCTGCACCGGCTGAACCGCCCATGTTCGCCGGCGAGACTCTGCCTCCCGGTCTTTCCAGTCGGCCTCGTTCACTTGTCGAGACTGCTAGTGGCGACCGGACACCCCCCCTGATGGACGATGCTGATGCAAAGGGCGCTCCCTCTATTCCGAGACCGACCAGTCTAAAAGGCGCGATAAAACCGCTTAGGAAGCGAGAGAGCTCTGTCACGACGAGTGGAACGATCGCAGCTGCTGTTGTATCTGCCAATGGCGCTGCCTCGCCCCTCACCAGCAGTCTCGGGGGCCCAGGAGGACCAAAATTGACAGGTTTCGCCATTGCGAGCAAGAAGCGAAATCGGGACTTCCACACCTTATTCAAAAGCGTACCAGACGACGACTACCTGATTGAAGATTATAGCTGCGCTCTGCAGCGGGAGATTCTAGCGCATGGGCGACTATACGTTTCCGAAGGCCATCTTTGCTTCAGTAGCAATATTCTGGGCTGGACGACAACACTGGTCATGAGCTTTGATGAGATTGTGTCTGTCGAAAAGCGAAGCACTGCGCTCTTGTTTAAGAACGGCCTCATGATCTCTACGCTCCACGCAAAACACATTTTCGCCAGCTTTACAAGTCGAGATGCTACATACGATTTGATTGTCAACATATGGAAACTGGGCCATCCAACCCTACGAAGTACTCTAAATGGTGTTCAGCTGGAGGGCACTGGCGGCGATAAGACCGAAAAGGTGACTTCTGAGCAGGAGGCTGCCGAGGTAGAGCGTCACGAACCGTCTGGATCAGACCAGATGTCTGACGAAGATGATGACGACGATGATGACGACGACGATGGCGATGAAGAGGATGGGGATGACGAGGAATTCTATGACGAAGAAGAGCACAATCAGCACTTGGAGTCGCAGTCGACCGATATGGCAGCTGACGAGCCTGACGCGGAGAAGGCAGGGGCACGAAAAGTATCGGCCATGACCACCGTACAGGGGGGCGCGGCTGGAGGAGCAGCAGCAGCAGCAACAACAGCGACAGACTCTTCATTACCTAAAGACGGCGCATCACTTCCGGCGGGCCCTGCAGACTTTCCTGGGCCTGCTACTCATGGACCCACGGATTGTGGTGACACGGCAACGCATTACGACAAATTCTTGGCGGACGAGATCGTTCCTGCCCCCCTGGGTAAGGTGTACAACCTTGTGTTTGGCCCAGGGTCCGTGGCTTGGATGGGAAAATGGCTTTCGACTGAGCAAAAATGCACCGAAATCCAAATGGAAGACAAAAAGGGCCTCACGGGCGAGAACAAGAGTCGAACGTTTTCATACATCAAGCCACTGAATGGGTCTATCGGACCGAAACAGACCAAGTGCGTTGTGACTGAGACGATGGAGCAAATCGATCTGGAAAAGTCTGTCAATTTGAGCGTGTCGACTCAGACACCCGAGGTCCCGTATGGCAATCTGTTTACCGTTAAGACGCGATACTGTCTGTCGTGGGCCGAAAACAACGCCACGCGCGTGCAAATTAATTGCACTGTGGATTGGTCCGGCAAGTGTTGGCTCAAAGGTACGTTTGGTACATCGAGTTTGCGCTTTGACTCGCAATAATCCTGATTTCTTGTGTCGAAAATATTGGCTCTTGCTCGGTGCTAACAAAATGATAGGTACGATCGAGAAGAATGTAAATGACGGCCAAGCACAGTACTGCAAAGAGATTTTCGCGGCACTCAAATCCGCCGTCTCAGCACGCTCCCGTTCCGGCACAGGCCCCGGCGGAAATCTCAAGGGCAAGAGAAAGCTGAAGCGAAGCAAGGCCCTGCAATCAGTCCACAACATGGAGCACAAAAAGACTAGCAAGTCCGACGCTCATAAGCAGAGCTGGGGCCCGCTGGAGCCATTACGAGGCATCCTGGAGCCTGTTGTTGATGTTCTGCAACCAGTGCTGACGGGGAATGTCATGTACGGTTTGCTCGTGGGGCTCATTGTGGCCATGTGGTTCGGGTTTGGCACCTCACCCAAGGTTCCTTCATCGTATGAACATAACATCGGCTATGGATACCACAGCCCGGGTCGACAGGCCGCGTATGAGGAAATGTGGAGGAGGCAAGACTCGGAGCTGTGGGAGTGGCTAGAGGAGCGAGTCGGGATGGATAGGCTGCATCGCGAGGAGCCTAATGGACGGAAACAGGGGGTAGAGTATCGTACGGTGGAGGAGAAGCTGCGGGAGGAGCGGATGGATGAGCGGGAGATTCAGGAGGCTATTCGGGTGACGGAGGAGAAGTTGCGCGTGTTGCGGCAGGTAATGGAGAAGGAGAACGCGGGTTGAGGGGGAAGGGGAAGTTGAAGGACTGTATATAAAGAGACTGTACAAAGGGGAATTTACTCTCGGGCTGGGAGGCATAGCGGTCCTGCGGAACATTTACAATTTTATGTATTACTACCTACTTACTATAGCAACATTGACGCACGAAGGAATGCCATTTGTCAAAGTCTTTTCGTTGTGAAGGTAGTATTAGTCGCTGTGAAAACACTTCGCACCCTGTGAGTTGTGGCATTCAACAGTGGGCGTACCTAAGCTTAGGCAGCTTAGGCCCCGAGGCGTAGCTTAATTAAGGTTTCCCTGGCTATCTGCCTGAATATCCCGAGTGCCGGCAACCGCTATGATCAGTTATGCGCTATACCGCCAAGCGCTGTGACGCTGTGCTGGCAAACGTTGTGCAGGCAATCGCAGAGCCGACAACTCTCTGGTCGGGAAACGCTGTACGGGCACCGTGGGTCTGCTTTTTTCGCGTGACAAATGTAGTGAGCCGACCACGTTCGTGAACAGAGCTACACAGGTATCTCAAAGAGTGCTCTTAGTCCCGCGAGCATGGTAGTCTCTGATATATCGAAAGAGGTAATTTCCCGGCGATGAGCTTCCCTGCTCATCCAGTATTTCTCCTGCGGTCCATTCACCGTCCAGAGAGGAAGTTCCCACTCTTGGGGGAAAAAGCCGGCCGTCTCCCAGTCCAAGATACTCACAATCTTGAATGTATTCGGGTCCACTAGGATATTCTGTCGGTCCAGATCTGTGTGGCAGAGGACGTATTCATCCGTGTCCTTCATCATCGATGGCCAAACTCGCTTCTCTTTAGCGCGCCAAAATCGATGTGGTGGTATCACTGGCAGCTCTGGGTTGGGACTGCCCATGAAATTCCGCCTCAGACGCCTGAGCTGAGGAAGAATGTCCGATTCGAGCTGGGCCGTAACACTCATGATGGCCGTAGAGAGGAGAGCCCCGTCAACGTTTCGCAGCTCGACGGCGTTTTCAACAAGAGCAGTCTTCAAATATACGACTCCGTTTTCCTCCCATAGATCGAGAAACTCTGGCACAGGAATGGTAGTATGCTTGGCGACGAATTGAAGCACGGCAGCTTCATTTCGTAGACGATCCGCGATATAGGGATTGACCGCCGGGTTACCATAGCCATCCAGACCGATCTCATCTGCGTGAGGCTGCCTTTTGACGAATACCTT
The DNA here is from genome assembly GCA_018360175.1 of Claviceps arundinis. NCBI lineage: Eukaryota > Fungi > Ascomycota > Sordariomycetes > Hypocreales > Clavicipitaceae > Claviceps > Claviceps arundinis. Next base: position 17,471 of record SRPS01000103.1, read on the forward strand.
TGTCGTGTAGTAGTAGGAGATTTGTCGGCTTACGAGTGTTGCGATCTCATCTCCGTCAGCCAGTGTGAATGAAGGCCGAAACCTGTCGACCATAGGGTGACGCGATTGGAACTCTTCGGTAAATTCTTTGATCGTCTGCATATGCTGACTTAGGTGTTCCATATTTAATTGTTAAAGAAAGCAAATATGCTAAAAAACCGCGAAGAGTCAGCCGGTGGAGGCTCGCATAAAATTGAGGTGCTTGTTAACTCGCTTATGAAGAAAAGAAATGAAGTTGCTGTTTGGCAAAGGGGGAGCGTGGTCTTTTGTATCTGTGTGGTTCGTAACACCGTAACACCGTGGCTGAGACTGTCACATGACACGCGACGCAGGCCATCAATGGCATTGACAATTGGACCTCTCAATGCGCATAATATATAAATCACGATACAGCTCAGCTATTCTCACTCATCATTCCAATTTCCAGCGGCCATGCCTACCTCTGCTCCTCCTTGTGCTCCTCTTGCGCCTTCATACGCGGCCTGTGTTCAATGTTGCAACCATACACTCTTCAGACTTCAGGCTCGCTCTGCTGTGACATCTGCGTTAGTGCAACCACCTCTTCAGCCTGGTGTTGCTGTATTTCTGTTGTCGTCGCTTGTCGATGCTCTGCCGCCACGACCTCTTTGTAGATCCTCGTGCCCGCTTGTTAGTATTAGTCCTAGCTCTTCTACGGGATTTCCCACGATATTGCGAAGCCTCAGACGCCAGGAGCCTGAACTTTGAAGCTGTGGTGGCACAGCAAGCGACTGATTGGAGACAGGTGGACGATTTGAAAATTGAGGCAGGTCGACCGAGCGGTCTCAATGGGTGGTGCCAGTCAGCGAGTGGCACCAACGGTGTGGTTTATTATTGTATCTCCATTGGTAGCGTCTGGTATGGTATGGTGTCGGCGATCGCCCATGCCTCTCTATGCATACTCCATTTGGCACGTAACTCGCACACATGACGCGGGCGCCTTTGATCGGCCAAAACTCAAGAGTCAAGAGTCAGTGTTTGCCAAGCTTGGTACCAGAATCACCACCTGTTTTTATTTAGTTACAGTATAACAAAGCGTGAACGGTGAAACGAATACATACGTGAGCATCAGCAACCAATTTTGCATTAGTGGCATTCCCGTATTCCATCCATCTCATTCAATGTCAGAACTCTGAACCCCCTCTTGAAATAAGCTCCAAGAAAATATAAAAACCCTCTACTCCGTACTGTATCTCAGTTGTTGCTTTACACCTCCACTGTCCTATGTAAGCAGATTTGAATCACAGTGCACACTTACATTGTGTTCACGTCAAGCCACGCTGCACGCATATCAATTTTCAAAATTCACCAAAAGATGCCTCCGGCTGAGTGTATGCACTGTCAGGCACCCTGTCCTGCCAACTCATTTGAGAAGTGCATGAACTGCCTTCAACATCCATGGACGCTATGCTCCCATCCCGATTGTGGAAATCTCCCGCCTGTTAAACACTGGCCGTGAGACTTGAGTCAGTCGGACCCATAGATTAGATCTTGAAGGAAGACATTAACTTCACTGCAGATAAACATCGCCTTTGTTGATATCTTCAGTCTATTCCTTTCACTCTGATTCGCTAAATCGACCAGCAATGAATCCTCACTTCGAGACGGCCGGGTTGACTAAACTAAACCCCCCTAGTACGCAGACCTACCATGCATCGACGCAGATTACCATGCACCGGTCGCAGGTGACAAGGGCTGTGGAATCCGATCAGCACTGCGGGGACTGACGAGTGGTTTCATTTCTCGGGTATCTTACTTTTCGTAGTCGATACTCCAGGAATAGACAGCGCTCAGGCATCTCTTTGTTTTCGTGCCGTGACATGGAACGTGGAAGAGGAGAAAAAAAGAAGGGTCTCGCTGCGTGCCTCCTGCGTGGAATGTCATGTGACAGTCTCAGCCACAGCCTACAGGCTAAGTTGTGACTCGTGAGTCGTACGTCATAGGTATGCTGGCGGCAGCAATCCACGTCATAGTACATAGGTACCTTGTATGTACATAGCTCCCTAGTACATACATACCTACGTACCTAGGTACCTAAACACAGCCATACACCGCCACAAAATCCACAGCACCTATACTCAGCCACAATCGACCACGCAGCATCACGGCCAGAAATATGTTAGGTAATTACGTCAGGGCATAGAGTCAAAGACTCAAAGAGGCCCATGTCTCCGTCTCTTTGCCGCCTTGCTTTCGACACGCGCTTTGTCTCATAGTCCTTCCTGTCGTATGAGCTCGTTGTACTCTGATATTTCTACAAATCCCTCGACAGATTCTCCCGAAATTCCACGCCATCGTCGACACAAGCAGACGCATATCACCACTCACCAGCGTCATCGAAACGCAACCCGGCATGACTCGCACACTCGAGTCGTCGTTGGAAACGCAGGGCCTTGCCGATGAACAGCGCGAGCTGCTCGATCTCATCGACAAGCTACAGTTTGCACAGCTGGACAATGTCAAGCTGCCGCAAATTGTCGTCGTCGGCGACCAGTCTGCCGGAAAGAGCTCCGTCTTGGAAGCCATTTCCGGCACGCCGTTCCCCAGAGATGCCGGAGCCTGCACGCGCTTCGCGACCGAGATTCGACTGCGGAGGAGCAAGGAGGCTAGCTTGCGGGTGTCCATCATCCCGGATAGGAGCCGGCCGCTGAGCGAGCACAACGCTCTGTTGAGCTATGGCGGCAGCGTGACGAGCGAGATGTCCTTTGAGAGCATGATGCGAGAGGCTACTCAGCTTATTGCCCCGCGCGATGTACCCGGGAGGTTTGCCGCGCGTGATATTCTTGTGGTTGAGAAGAGCGGACCGGATCTGCCGCTTCTCACGTTGGTGGACTTGCCTGGACTGGTGCGAGTCGCCAACAGAGACCAGTCCGATGCGGATATCCAGACGATTGAGGCGTTGTCGGATCACTACATGAAGAGCCCTCGAACCATTATTCTGGCCGTCATTGGGGGCAACAATGATTATGTACAGGCGCCGATTCTCAAAAAGGCTCGGCATTTCGATCCCAAGGGTTCGCGAACGATTGGAGTGCTCACCAAGCCCGATATGACGGAGCGAATCGGCCTCGAGGACAAATTCATTGAAGTCGTCATGAATAAGGACCCGGAGAACCACTTCAAACTTGGGTGGTACGTTCTGCTGAATCCGGGACCCGGTGAGAAGTTGTTCACACCTGAGGATCGTGCCCGCAAGGAAGCCGAGTTCTTCACGCGCGGACGCTGGCATGCTCTTCCGCCGCAGATGTGGGGAGTCGCGGCACTGCGCGCAAAGCTGAGTATCCAGCTTCAGAAACACATTGGGAAGCACGTCAAGTCACTACGAAGACAGATTCAGCAAGCCTTGGAGACGTGCGACGGCCAGCTGAAAGCCATGGGATCCGCAAAGGACACCGTTGAAGAGATGCGCTTCGAGATGGGGGAGCTTTTCACGGCGTCCAACAACCTCGTAACGCCCGCTGTGAACGGAAACTACAAAAACCCGTTCGGCGTCAAGTTCTTTGCTGGGCAGCCCTCATCCAAGGGCACACCGCCTCACAAGCTGCGTGCGCGTGCCCGCGAGGAAAGCGAGCGCTTTTCCAAGCTGTTTCGACAGCAGGGCCGCAAGGTCAACTTTGCCGGCTCGACCATCAACGGACAACACCTGCCAGCCGCGGGCGTGGTAGGCGATCAGTCCAAGAAGAAGTTTGCGCAGCGAGAAGTCGAACCGCTACTGCGGCAAATTCGAGGCAACGAGCTACCCCTGGACTCGAACCCGCGCGCGCCGTATATTCTCTTCCAAGATTACTCGCGCAACTGGCCGGTCCTGGCGCAGGAGTACAAGGACAACTTGGGCGTCATTTGTAACGAGTTCCTCGCCGAGGTCATCGACTATGTCTGGCCCACCCGGATGCGTAACCCCCTCCGCTCGCACTTCTTGGAAGTCAAGATGCGGGACCTCAACGAGGAAGCCAACAAGGAACTCAGCCGCTTGACCGACGACATGGAGCTCGAGATACAGCCCTACGACCCAGAATACGAGGATCGTCTGCGCAAATGGCGTGCAGAATCCACCGAAAACGGGGGCTCCTACACCGAGGCGGAGGAGGTGTTGGAGAAGATGCTCATCTACTACGACCTCACGTCCCGGATCTTCACCCGCAACGTCATCACGCAGGTCGTAGAGCGCCATCTACTACTCGGCATGCTACGGCTCTTTAATCCTATTGAGATTCTAAGAATGCCAGACAGCACGATTGAGTCCATCTCTGCGGAAAACAAGGCAACGCGTGACCGGAGGATTGCGCTCAAGCAGCAAAAGAAGGCCATTGAAGAGGCGCGCAATATCTGCGCTAGTCTCGCCATGAGGAGTGATCTGAGGTCCTTTGAGGACGACGACGACGACGAGGACTCAGATAGCGATGAGGGAGAGAGGCCGCCCGCAAGACAAGCTTCTCAGCGGCGTCCTGTGTCCGTGGCTCCGTCTCAGTCACCGATTCAGTCGCAGGGGCTGTTTCCGTCGCAGTCTCCGTCGTATCAGCAGCAGCAGCAGCAGCAGCAGGACCCTCGGCGCTCGCGTCAGGAACATACCCCTTCTCGTTTCCCGACTACGAATGAGGCGCGGTCTCGGACGTCTATGCCCCCTTTGCAGGAGCAGTCTCATACTGCGAATGGTGCGTATGGTCAACAGCCTGATCGGAACTGGGACCAGCATCTCTATATGACGGCGCGGGATCGTGAGGAGTTGGCTGTGCATGGGGCGCCGGCGCCGCCGCCGAGGCCGCGGAAGGGGAGACATGAGGATATACTCTAGAAGGGAGGAGGGATAGGAAAGTTAGACATGGGCCGACTGTTGAACTATGAGGGCAGGGGAGGTAGATGATGATGATGTGCCTTTGTGTGAGGGGTGTGATAGGCTGAGGGCTCGGGAGGTACCTATGTATAGACAGAGATATTGCCAAGTAGAAGGATAGACGAGGTCATGTTATAGCGATCTTTTTCTGTTTAACACCACATGGAGCAAGTGTCGTGGAGGGTAGTAGAATACTGACTTTCGTGGAACGAAGTGCCGAACGTGGTGGTGGGCGCTTAGACACTGCATGACAACGTTAATGAGTTTTATGTAAAAGATTTGCGCTTAGGTACATACTCGAACTCAATCAACGATGAACTAGACATTTTCATTCTTTTGCTGAAGGTACCGTTACCGAGTCTGCGCCAGCGACGTCCATGTAGCGAGTGATCAGTTCCATCTTGTCATGGGGAAGAAAGACGCGCAGACATGAAAGCTCAGCGCCCATGCTGCGAGCATTCTTCGTTTCCTCGGCCCTTCCCGAGACATACATTAGGTACCTAACGTTACCGGCATTCGGGGATTGTGGGGATATTGCCAGTGTTTATGAGAATGTATGCAAATTCATGAAAGCTTTGAACTTGGTTCGGAAGTATTGAGTTTATACCGAGGTACCTGCAGGCTAGGTAGGTACATACTCCGTACCTAGGTAGGAGGTAGGTACGGAGACAATAGATGCACATCGTCTCCACCCCGCAAAACTCTCAACCTCACGAGTCACAAGTTACAACACCAAGCAGTCGATCGCAAAGAGTACTTGGAAAGCCAACTTGATTGAATCACCCACGCGCCCTCTGATATTTTCTGGTCTGCGCGTCTCTGTCTCTGCTATCCCTTTCGCCCCACCTACCTCATCGCCACCGAGGTCTCCGCCGAAACCCTCATCACGCGCGATCGCGACCTCCAAAACGGAATCAGAGTGCTCCCTCTCCATCCTCTAACGACGCATCGACGCGTCAACCTCGAGTGCGCGAACGCTCGAAACATCCGCCATGGCCCATCCAGGGGATACTCAAGAGGAAATTGACCGCGAGAGATATGGCGACGACTGGCTATTTTCCGATGTCGTAGGTGATATGGCTCAGGAAATGGGTATCGAATTCGACGACGAGTCTGAGTCTGAAAATGGCTCTGGCCCGTTCCCAGATCCCGTTCTACCAGAAGACCCTCCAGCGGATTTCATGACCAGGATGCCAGCTGGATATGATTCCTTCATAGCCAAGATCCTCTGGGTTGGCCTCAAGCCGAACGCACGAGCATTGTACTCCATTGCCGCCAGATCCTTCGAAGCGTTCTGCGCTCACCACAACAGAACCCCTTGGCCAGTCTCCGAGGACCTCCTTCACCAATGGATCCTTGCCCGCGCCACTGGCAGGGACAGTCCGTCGATTCCCCAGCAAGAAAAGGTTGATCCCGCCACGGTCGTTGCATATGTGCACGGGCTGCGGGCAGTACACGTAGATCTCGACGAACCATGCACCCTCTTCGACAAGAATTTCACCAAAAAAATCTGCGAGGGCATCGCTGTCACATATCCAAAGACGCGCCCGGAAGAACAAACCCTCATCACGAAGGAGTTGCTCCTGCGTCTCCTCGACCCCGCTGCTTCTGCGGGAGAGGAGCCGTTGGATACCGTCCACTTGAATGCCGCATTCACCATTGCCTTTGGTGGCTTTCTCCGCGTGGCGGAATTCACACACTTTGCCATTGAAGAGGCGACTCCGAAGCTCTTTGACACATTGAGGCTGACTGTGAAGCGTCTTACGATTTCGCTCAACCGCGACTACCTACAGCTCTATCTCCCACGGAACAAAGGCGATGTAGACGACAAAGGCGTCACAATCACCATAGCCGCCACTGGCGATCTGGCCTGTCCAGTACAGAATGCAGAGAAGCTCTTTCGCGCTCGCCCTCGTGCCGGACGATCTGAACCGCTCTTTGAGCTCATCGGGGGCGGGTTCGAGCGCGAACACGTCATCGCGGCTCTGCGGCGCCGTCTGGCGTTGATTGGGGAATCGATTCCGGAGGATACCAGGTTTAGCTTCCGTCGGGGCGCAGCACAGCATGCATATGATCAGCGCTTGAATCTTGAGCAAGTTCAGGCTCTTGGCCGCTGGTCTTCCAATGTTAAACGCCGAGGCCGCCGGCCCTGTGCGATGGATCCTCTGCAGTACTTTGAGCTGGCGAAACGGTTTGCAAAGTCGCACGAGGGCAAGTCTGTTGGGGCCTGAGTGTGAGCTGAAGGGGGTTCATTCCTTCTCGCACGAATAATGACGGACATGTCGATGAACCGCGAAGATGTGTGTAGGGCGTCGGGCCGGAGGAACCTCCTGGGGCTATCGGCCGAAGAGCTCGCACAGCGGCGCTCGCCAAGGATGACGTTCCCCGGTCTTGGGCAGGCTCGCATGTTGTTCACACCTCCAAAACTAAATCTTCTCAAACCGAAGTCTTCCTGCATCTGTGTTTGGGCAGTAGTATTAAGTAAGCGCGTGGCTTCCTTGTACAGCGAAACATCCTGGTCTATGGAAATTGCGAGCTGGGTGGCGTCTTGGTTTTCAATCCAACGACTAAAGCAAACCATGCGGGGTTGGAGGATATGAAGCCTAGGGCTGCTCAAAGTGCAAATACATAGTCGTCGCAACTGCGTGGGCCGGAAGGGCATGAAACACAGAGGCTGGGATGTAGTCTTATGGGTGCAAGAACACACAATGAGAACGTGAAAGATGTGCGTTCAAGGACTATTACTAGCCATGTAGTTATACAAAGAAACGGACAACCGTTTTGCAAGAATTGAAAGAAAACATGGCTCACCCTTCAGGGATCGCCGCTTTATGAATATGAACCAGTGAGTTGCGCATTAGACTCACGTGTACGGGCCGGACGGGGGACCGTTACGGTCCTTGTGGCCTGACTTGAGAACTTGTACATCTGACTGCACTACGTTCCTCTCGAATATAGATTTGGGGCAGTGATATTTCCTCGTATGCAGGGCCAGCGTCAGTGCCGACGTTCACTATCACGCTCAGATCAGCTTCGCGAATCATTAAAAGAGAATGCAGATTCTGAAAACTTATCCACTTATCGGTCTGTTTACTGGTGATTGTGTCGCATGATCTCGAAGAAACCTAGCACCGCATACTATGCTGGCATATGTACCACACATATTCAAGAGACATGGCGATACAAAAAGTGTCCGAAGGCTATCGTTGGTAAAGGTCGAAAAAAGGACAGTACAAATATTGGACAAGCACAGAACCGACAAAACTCATCTTGAGAAATCTTTATCATCGCACAATAGGTCATGTTCCCAGACGACCAGCCTTGACCGTTTATCTTTGACAAGCCAGTCCTCGAGACCGTGACTGTGATCGTGGCCGTGACCAATCTGTAACGTGGACATGGAAGAAAAGACCTTCCCTACCTTTGTGACTTTGTGATGCTGAATATGACGAGTGAGTCGTGACCCGTTACCATAGGTACATATGTTCAAATGCTGGATCTCCGCACTTTACGACTCCAACAGCCGGGGCGATACCATGTTGACCAGGAAAACTCGGGAACGACCGTTGCAGGGGCCCTAGTAGCGCGGGGGAATCCAACGACATCGGCGAATCTTCCGGCCGTTGCACCGAGAGCGGGCTCCCTGACAACGTACCTAGTGTGCTTGTGCAAAGTGACCATGCTCACAGGCATTGCATTGACTCTCGGCCGAGAAAAGGCATCGACGAGGTGACAAAGTAGTAAAAATCATGTTGCACCTGGCATCTTGCCTTGCCACTGATTCGCGAGCGGCACGACAATACTTGAATACGTTGGCCGACAATATGACAGGCCGTTTTATGAGGGACGACTCGGCGGCAGGCAATTCGCCTACTTTAGCCTGCAAGAGAAAACAAAACTCGCGCATAAGAGTTCGGCATCTCCGTCTTTATTCCCCATCAAGACGGTCCCTCTCGTTCCTGTAAATCCTGCAGGAGCTGTTGCAGCGGGCTCAGGCAGCCATAATGCGGTGGATGTTACGCACCGGCATATTTTCCGTAGTCCCGCTGGAGACGCTGCTGGGTGCAAGTAATTGCGGAACGGGAACAGACAGGCATGATGGTTGGACACCACGTCTGTATATTACTGTCTTGGCTATCTTCGCCCGTGAGATATGGTCTTGCCGCGGGAGCGCTGCTGTCCCTGGACTCGTATCTCGTGGGACGAAATTACGTGCTTCTGAACAGTGAAGACAAAATTGTGGTGGTCCGGACAGGCGACCGATTAGAGAGTGGAATGCCAAGCTGACGTCCTTGGCGTTTCAGTTCTTACTTGTGGTGGACAGCATGAAGACCAACGATCTCTCTACATGGTGACCACTGACGATACAGCAGAGGCGCGGTCAAAACCTGCTTTACGAGTGTAGCAAGGGCAAATCGGGTCGCATCTTGTCTTCACAGACGCTGAAGTGCTGTCTCAAAGGCTATGCCGTAACTCGACCGACCTGATGTGGAAGCGTGAGGTCAAATGCTATAGATAATAGGTCCAATGGAACAAAATATTGCGTACATACTTACAATGAGACTTGGAGTAGCAAGAAGACTGATTCAAGGTTTAGAATCACCCTTGCCCTAACCCTCACTGTTGCAGTCCTGCGACGTGATTCCTCCGGATTAGATTGGCTGTACTGGCCTGAGCAGTGAGTAGTTCTCCAAAACGGCCATCCTTGTCGCTCCACCATCTGCGCACCTGTCGGCCGTGGAGTCAACGGCGCAAAGTCCTTGACATTGAGTTCGTTCATGGCTGCCCCAGCCCCCGCTTCATGTTCCCCATGTGCAGCCACGGTTGTCAAAGTACGAGCATAGCTCCAAATTCCAGGGATGGCAGTAGACGATGGCAAATCATGCCAATCAGTTTCCGGCTATCTCTCAAAGTCTGTCAAAGAAAACAAGTTTGGTAATGACAAGGCCAGTCTTGGATAAGCAATCGCTGTGTCGAGAGCAGGGATAATGTGCAAAACACAACAGGTCGAGGTGAAAGTGGCCGTCGATAGCTGACGACAGGTCTGAGAATGAACGCCAACACAATGCATGGACAAAACGCTACTTCATCGTGCAGAGAGACATCTTCAGGAATCTGCTGGCTATACTGATACTGGTAATTCTTCCATATCTTAGTCTCGTCTTTTGCCCACGTCGGTACCGTCGATGAAATTTGGACAACGTCAGCCCAACAGAGCCAACCATATTCAAGTGTATGCGCGTTTCGAGTAGTCGCTGATTTTGAGGTAATTGCTCGACGTATTGCGTGCGTATTGGCCTCGCGTGATATATACGACCGCTTTTGTGATGGCATAGTGGCTCGAGCGTCCCTTGACGCGGCGTTTCATCCACGAACATACATTGACGCTATCACGAGGCTTCGTTTTGAGAAGGTTTCCCATCGTATCGCTCATCTCGTCAGGGATTGGTACTGCCAAGCATGCTCTATGCATGGGCGACTGGCTCGCTGAAACGCAGATTCACTGTCGATAATGCTCTTCTTCGATGGAATTTACTGTGAAAGCCGAGGAGTCGTTCCAGCGGCCAGAGTCCAACCATGAGAAAGGACAGGTTCTTAATAGGCCTCGGCATCCTGCCATTGGGTTGCGCGAAAGCTGACATAGGCATCTCTCGATGAAGCATAGCCCGACCATCGACATGACCGACGCAAAGGCGGAGCCGTTCCTGGCCACGGGTTTGTCGTGCCGATTTCCGATGGGTGTAACGGTTCGTCGGCCGGAACCGTGGGTGACCGCTTGATTACAGGTATACCGAAGATGAGGCCATACTAGGAGAATTAGAAGTGCAGGTGACCATTCCACAGTGGCCACTCAAGACAAGAGAGACGTGCAGTGCAGGAGCTTGAAGATGGTGGAGATGGCAACATGTTCTGATCAATGACAATTGTGTCAGCTGGCACCACCGCCACACAGAGTGATCAGAGTGATCAGAGTGGCAGGAGTGGAAGGAGTTACAGGAACGGCAGGAACGGCAGTGACCAGTGACAGGAATGGCAGGAGTGGCAGAACCCCCGTTCGGCATGCATGAGCAATGTCCGTTCTGGGATCTGCCGCCGGCAAACCCCTCGCGCGAATCGACGGCTGACGAGTCGTCAGCCGTCGGCTCCTATATGGTAGTTGGCTCAACGGCAGTTGATCTCGGACGACTTGACCAACATGATGACAGTCTCAAGGCCGACCGTGATTCTATCTCTCTGCATGCTCACAGCTCATCCCGGGGAACGGGCAGATCTCTGTCCTTGACGAACATCTCATCAACAGCCCTTTATTCTCGATCCCATCCCTGTCCCTGGCGCTCGCCATGCCGCGGAAACGGGTCGCTCGAGGCACAGCAACATATCCAGACGACACAGCTGAAGATAAGAAGCCAAAAAAGCGACGCGTCTCTCTAGCTTGCGATGCTTGTCGAGCTGCTCGAGAAAAGTGTGACGGGGAGAGACCTCAATGTGGTGCCTGCGCTGCACTGGATCGTCCTTGCTCATATACGCCTGCTACCAAGAAAAGGGGCGTTCAAACGGGGTACCTGCGAACGATCGAGCTGTCTCTGGCATGGCTTTTTGACCAGATTCCCGAGTGCGAAGAAGCTCTTTACGGGCTACTGGCCCAGCCGGGACCGGGTCGCGAAAGGCACGCTCTGTTCGGAAGAGGCAGCAATGGCCATCATCTACAAAAAGTTTGGAACGAGACCCGGGTGCGGAAAGCAATCGATGCCCTCTTGGCCGATACGCAGAACTTGCCGCCGCCTTCGGATAGTTCCGATAACGACCAAGTCGCCTCGAGAAGCGATTGCCCTATTGCATCTCGTGACGGAGGAGGCGGCGTTTGTGAACCGAGACTTGCCACCGGTTCGACGATCATGACAATGCAGGACTCGCCGGATACGCCAGGCTCTGATAGGGTCTTGAGTACCATAGTAAGACTACCGCCTCATTGGGAGCGCTTGATGGCTATTTATATCTCAAGTACCCACTGTTGGCTGCCGATTGTACGTCCAGAAGCGTTACGCGCTCTCGTGTTTTCGTACGGAGCCAGCGGCATACATGTTGATCTTGATGGGGACCGCTCGGCTTATTCAAGACTTGCCGAGCTATGGGCCGTGTTGGCCATTGCGGCATTCCAAGACGACCCTGATTCGAAATACAGGAACTCACCGGAGCTGAGCGCCTCACACATCTTTCGCGTGGCCCGTAGCCTCGTGCCTGGTGAAGATGAGTTCTTCGATAGCTACAGTACCAACGCCATCATTCTTCATTCTGTCGTGTTCATTGGCCAGGGCAAGCCTCTTCCAGCCTCAGTTTTGCTCGGAAAAGCGGCCCGGCTCTTGACGCGGCTTCAGCGCAACGGTAATAGTCTTAAACGCATGCATCGTGATGTACACGAATTCGACTACTCGACGCAAATCGACACGTCGGGCATTGCATGTTCTCTGCTTGGCACATTGACGTCTCTTTCCATGAAGCAGTACGCCACGGCCCAAACTCATGATGCGACTGGTAACAATTCTCCGGCAATGGCTGAATTTACAGGATTTGATCATGCCTGGCAATCGGGACCATTAGGTGCGGATTTGCCTGAATACAGGGCTATGCATCCGAAGATAGATCCAATCCGAACGCTGATGCAGGTACACGCACTGACAACAGCCCTGAGGGGGATCGTGTACCCCAGACTGCGCGACAATGGAGACACAAGATCAAGACCAATGGGGCCCGATGATCTGGCACAGACGCTCGACCCGTGCTTCCACTACTGCCATTCATTCGTGTCTTGCAACTCGACTCCCACCACTCCCTCCGCATTCCTCGTCAAGCTGCTCTTCATCACAGCAACCATTGAGCTGGCGGCCTCGCATCTCCACACATCACTTCTATCCGGCTTCCTTGAGATCGTCAAGTCGTGCGTCTCGAACCTTGGCGCGAACCGAACACCCCCTCTGGTATCCCTTCTTCTTCAGATGCTGGAAAAACACGCAAGTCTGAGTGATTTGAGTGAAGCTGAGCAAAGCAGCTGGCGCTCACTAGCACATACCTTGCGCAGCACATGGCAAGACAGTGCAGAAAGCAGTCTCGTCTCAGAGGAAATGCGCCGCCAGCAACATCTACCGAACAGGACAACCCTTCAAGTCCGGGACCCGGGAGGTCTGCCCTCGGAGACGGAAACTCATTCCCGTCATCACCTCGGATCCTCCCCGCGTTGGTACTTTAGGCAGAACGTTTCAGCCGGTGACATCTCGTATGCACCCCAGCCTCGCTTCGGCGGATATCAACAACCGGTGGCAGAAACGGCAGCGGCAGCGGCAGCGAATCCCGGCTACGCCGGGCCCGTGGCCATGTCCTCGGCTGCGCAGACCCCTGGCGGCGCGGCAGAGGAAGATACCCATGCTCAACACATGGAATTTCCTGGTGAAGATCGAATGAATCAAAATTTTGACTATGAGGCGCTGTTTGAGGACCTGGGGTCGATTGGTTGTACGAGTGTAGAGATGGACACGCGGTATATGTCGGCGCTGGGGTTTGCGCCGGGGTGCGATCTCGTGGATATGTTTGAGGGTGATTGCGGAGTTTGATGGGAGGACTGGCTTGTCAGGAAGAACGATAATAATTTGGATCGCTTGTCATACCATTCATCGTTCCGCCGCTGCATTTCTTGATCGTCTCGTTGAGGGTGAGTCTTTCCCTTTGTTCGGCTGCGTGTCATGGGAGCTGCCATGGTGAGTCTCATCGCTTATTTTCCGATGGGGGCGTGAGCTATATGGATTTTGTGCGGCAATATGCCAAAGTCGCGCGTGTAAGATTTGCTGGATTGTGAGCTCGATTTGGGCCAGTTTGCTTTGTTTTCACTGAGGGCGATTGTAGCCAAAAGATGGCGTTGGTGCTTGAAGTATCCTGGTACGAGTCAGAGTATTGAAAGTTGACAAGCAGTTATGTACATATCGGGATGTGGCCAGGGTTGAAGTCAGGCCGAGCCGCTCGGAGAAAAGGCCCGGTCAAGACCGGGGTAGGAGATATCGATTAGGGTCTTTGGGGTATGTAACTGACAGCATCTGACTGACGTTTGCGTTGTAAATTTAACACGTCAATTTGCACCCATGTGCTCCGTAGTCAATGTGCAGTAGCTTCCGTGCAGGTTATCTTGCGAATATGTAGTACCTAGGTATGTAGACCGTTATTGTAGGTAACAATTCGTGGTGACCCTCTGCCACGTGACGCGTGACGTCCCTCCAACTACGGCGCCAACACTTCCTTCGCTACACCAGCCACATATGCCTACATAGGTTAGGTAGGTTACTCCGTAGGTATGTACACAATATTGCTATACTGTAGACCTAATTTCGGAGCGAGAACACGACACATTTGCAACCTCAACGGCGAGATTGGAAGGGTACCTAGTAGAGCTGAGATGAGACAAACGCCGAGCGTCTGCGGCCGAAGGATTCATGGAGTAAGGAGCCAGGCTCCAGCAAGTCCACGTAGAACAATGTACGGACCTACCCTCGTGGGTCTGTCGCAAACATTCACGAGAAGCCTCTCGAGTCTCTACTCTCCGTCTCTGCATCTACCCTCTGAAAAAGCAGCCAATGCAATGCGATGCGACGCTGCAGGGAGATATGCACATACGTACATACATACATGTATATCATATATATATGTACACATCATGCTCCTTGTCGCCAAAAGTTCAACTCACCCATGTGGGAGCGTAGTCATCCCGCACCACGGTCGCGGGATCGACCGAGGGGAGATGAAATCCACAGATAATGCGACAGCGTTGCCGAGGCGTCGGCTACCTACCTAATACATCACATCTCGATTTACCTACGACGCGCGCGTGTCATACATATCTTCTGAATATCTGCTTTCGCCTTTTGCCGCAAAAATCGTTTCTGCCCAGCTTCTGCCCCATTGTGCCCAATTCATGCTCACCTTTCCGTGACTTTCCGCGACTCATTTCCCCGGCTCCCCTCAGGCGTCATGCACAGGACAGAAACGCGCCTTTGCTGGGAGACGTGCTCGGAAACGCGCCTTCCGGATTGCGTCATCTGTTGGGAGACGGACTTGTGGAAGACTGGATGATGCCGATTTGTGGAGATTGTTGGGGAGACTCCCCTCCTTTTCCGCTTTCGCGTTGTGACTTGTCTCCGTAAGTCCGACCTTGTCCGATGTCGTCAGCAAATGATGAAGAAAAAAGTCCCATGTTCTTTGGACCGGATCGGTAAGAAAAGGGGCAATCCCCGTTTGTGGCGCGAGCGTGAGCCGATCATTGGCACAAACGAGCGAAATGGACCAAATGGGAACAAATGATGGGAAAGAAATTTTAAAAAGCGGAGTCTTGCGGTGCCGGTGGCAAACCAATGTACCTTTTGGCCGCCAATCTGACAAGACCGCATGTTTTTGCTTTGACCGTACCCAGGAACCCCCCCCCCCCCCCCCCCCCCCCCCCTCTCTTTTCACCCTAACTTGTCTTCGCTGGCTGGGACGCATCAGACAAACCCAAACGCAAAAACCTCGACCCGCGTTGTATGCGAAGAGAAAAGAAGAAAAAAAAACGCCTTCAAGCTTTTTAGCAGAGCCCACTACACGACCTTTCGCCAAGCGCTAATTCGCCAGGTTCGCGTTTTCTTCTTCATTTGTTCAAACATACGTTCACCATGGACGCGGCTCTCGAGCTTCTCGATCCCCTCGTTTTCGACAAACTGTATGCCTGGGCAGTGCCGCGTGCTGCCCAGGTCGCGACGGGCACACAACAATATCTAGGCAATGCTTCATACACAGACTTCTCGTCGAGGTCTCTGGGTGTCGGACTGGGCGATGTGGGCGCAGAGTCTGTCTGGCCGCGAAATAACATCTATCGTCAGATCTTGTCGATTCTTATCGTCACGCAGTTGGGAGCTACGTTTCTGTACTTCTTCTTCAGCGCGCTGTCGTACTACTTCATCTTTGATCGACGGCTCGAGTACCACCCGCGCTTTTTGAAGAATCAGGTCCGCCAGGAGATTCGGTCGTCGCTGGTGGCGGTGCCATTTATCAATATGCTGACGTTGCCGTGGTTCCTGGCCGAGGTTCGTGGCAAGAGCTTCTTGTACGCCCCTGTGGACAAATACGGCTACACGTGGTTATTCGTTTCGGCGGTACTATACATGGCGTTCAACGATATTACCATTTACTGGATTCATCGATGGGAGCACCACCCTAGTGTTTACAAACACATTCACAAGCCGCATCACAAGTGGATTGGTAAGTGGCCAGCAACGAACAGATGACGCACAGAGATTCACTCGCTCACACAAGACACTCGTTCTATAGTTCCGACACCGTGGGCTGCTCTGGCCTTTCACCCGCTTGATGGATATGTCCAGTCTCTACCATACCAGTGAGCGCGCTCTCCTTTTGCCTGCCCCTCGCGACATTGACTGATATTGTTCGACAGCATATTTCCCTTCATCTGCCCGATCCAACGATATCTGTACCTGGCCCTTTTCGTGGCCGTCCAAATATGGACCATTTTGATTCACGACGGCGACATGTTCACCGGCCACTGGGTCGAACGATTCATCAACAGCCCCGCGCACCACACCCTCCACCACATATACTTTACCGTCAACTACGGCCAGTACTTCACCTGGGCCGACAACTATTTCGGTTCCCATCGGGCGCCGGACCCTGCTCTCGATCCTCTCCACGACGCTCTTAAGGTGATGCGCGCCAAAGGACTCGTCGACGAGGCTGGTAATCCAATCACGAAGAACAAGGATGAATAGGAAAATCACGCGACAAAAGCGATATTCTTACCCACATTTCTTTTCCACATTATTCCCATTTTTGGCGTTTCTTTTCTTCTGGGAAGGTTTGTTTGATTATATTACACGAGGGACACGCTCGTTTTGCATGGACGAAAAGCCTGCTTATGTCGCCGATTAAGCTTTGGCGCAGCACGTAATCACTAATTCTTCACCAACACAAACGACGCGGCCTCGACCAGCCTTGCTTGCAGACACGACCAGCCTTACTAGGGATGTGACTCCTTCTCGATGCCTTACAAAAGTCCGACCGAATCAACCCGACGTTCTATACCCTCTAAGCAGATTCATGACTGGATTGTATGCATATGCCGCACGCGCCGAGCATTGATCGGGCACGTTTTTCTTCTACTCATTACTTATTTTAATTACTTGGGTTACCTCTTTTTCGGAGTTTGTGGACATAAGCGATGCCGGGAATTACGGCGCGAAGAGCATTGCGTGCTTTCTGCTTTCATAACGATGGTTTGGAATTTCCCTGGAATAGGGATATGTGTACCGGGCCAGGCCGGGCTAGGGAAAGGAAGGAAAGGAATTCGGGTATTGGGATGGCAGTGTCAAGGCGTGACATGGACTTCATGCCGGGAGTGATATGATACCGAGCCGACGCGAATGCCAGTCTATTCTGGGAAGCAGGATTCCTCTTTTCTTCCCCATTCCCAGAAGTCGTTTTGCTTCGCGGGAAGAGATGGGTAATAATGACGAGATTTTATAACGCATGTAGAGTACGTATGATGAAACGCTCAACTGGATGGCTGAACTGGCCCAATAGTCCCAAATTTTCAGAAGACTCAATCGCGTGCAATTGAAGAGCCCTCGCCCTCAGCAACAAACTTGACACATACCGAACATCTAGCACCGTGAACTATGATACGGCAGCACAGAACGCTGCCGAGATGGCTCACCACCACAATTGTAACAACCGACCTACTTGTATGAGCACTTACATTTGATGCAGTACAGCTCATTACATGTATCTGCCCATTTATCGCAGGCACGTGCATAGGTTTGTCGCGTTTGACTCGCGCGACTCATGACAAGCCAGGGTCAACGGTCAAATTGCCGCATTCGGACCACCTTCTGTCTCGTTTAAGCGAACTCTTATTCCCGTCACGCCTCCGTCCCGTCTCGATACATACATTACATTTGTATGCAATTCATCCGCCCGCCCGAGAAAGGCTATCCTTATTTCCATCACAGCCTGCTGGCCGGTCGGCTTTTACGATATCAATGGCCTCCTGTTATGCTATTCCCACGACCCAGGCCGTCTGGCACCGAAACTTGCTTCGAGAGGCGACTCGCGGGGGACTTGTTCCCATCATGGCGTCGGTGTCTGAGATGGTCTAGGTAGATACCGCTCGTCGTGTGCGGCGACAGCGAAGAGGGGTGTATCATGTATGCAGCAACATGTCCGGGAGATCGCCCATGTTGGCTTCTTGCGAAAGTACGAAGTAGACACTCTGACTCGACAACTTGCCGGACGGCGAGCTTGTCCTTTATTAGAGTTGTCTGGCGCCGGGTTCGGGACGCACGCGATTAGGTGCCTATAATACCGACCTCTAGGCTCTCCCCGGTCGCGGATCTCGTCGCGATACGTATGACGTATGTACATATACGTACATGTACGGCCGCCTTGTCCGTCAACCCGCCCGGCCTCCGCTCCGATAAGCGTTCGGCTCCGTCTCCGGCTCTCGCATCGGGGATAAGCTCACCACGTCGCAAACTTGCGGCGTTTCATCTTTTAGACTATATAGGTATATACGTTACAAATGTGAATGGGGGGTTTTACTGCATTGCTCCATGTACTAGTGTATGAAGGCGATGCAATACCATCACATGAGATGGCGGCTCTACTGTAGTCAGTACTGTAGTCAGTACTGTAGTGATGCGGGAATCACAGCGAAGGACGCTGCCGTCTGGATCTTGGAACTGACGCGACTTCAGTTGAAACCGTGGCTCTCGTGCAGGGATTTCTACATACCTACACAGGTATTCTACCTAGAGGTCTGATCACTTGCTCTGACCTGCGCTCTCCTATGCGCATATGATGCACGGGGAGCTTATTAGAGGCTGGGACTACAGAGGCTGGAGAGGCTGCGCTGTGGCCTTCCACTTTTCGCTTCTGTTCCTCCTCTGATCGTCTTCGCTCTATGTACAGTGTACTCGGGGTAGAACTCTTCTAGAACTCTTCTAGAATACTATAAGTGGGCCAAGTGTCCCATTGGGACCCCCTTACCTCCTTACTTACCTGGTACCTACGGAGTACTCCGTAGGTAGGATTGACAAAGACGTACTTACTACTCCGTACCTTAGAGCGATGGACCGACCGACGACATTTAATTAAACCTCGGACATTTGGGATACTCATAAATTGCATTATGTACATAGCTGATGAAAAGCACAGACTCCGTGAGTCCACAAAGATGTCAAAACTCTAGGAATCCTCAGAGAGCCGAAGTTCGAAAGTCCTTGCTGAATTTAATCTCTTCAGTCCAAATTCCAACGGGCTTCGGCTTCCAATGTGTCCCAGCAACGGGATAGATGGCACGAATAGTAGTACTCCGGCAATCCGTGTGTTACTACATAATACATAGGCGCCTCACTGAGCACTCTAACCAGCACAAATTGAAAGAACGAGAGATGTGCTAGCCGCTTGCAAGTTGCAATGTATGTGATGACGGCAGCACACCACATAGCGCAAAATTGGTCACTGCACTTGCGCTTCTGGGTCGTCAGAGTATAGCGCGTGAGGTCGGTTGGTATGCAGGAGCACGCTGCACCGTCGTGGAATGCCATTATGATGGACATAATCTTCAAGCGTATTGTATAATTTGAAATTCAACTGTACTTTTTCTTTCGGCAATCGTACGATTTTCCAATTCCTGATATATGCTTACCGGCACTCATTCGCAGGCCGGACTCCCAACGTCACAGTTCGAGTCAGGTAGTTACAGTTTGGTCTCAGCTTGAACTGCCATCCATTGCAGTTGTTCGGGTTCCTGGTGACTTCAATCTCACAAGTCCCCACGCCGTTCCAAACGAACATGTCGGAACCCCTCGGAATGGTAAGGGACACGATGCTGTTGAGGTTTTCACTGTTTTTCTGGTGATCAGTCATGGCCAATTGGGCAGTGCTCTTTATCTCTGAATATCTATGAAAGAGGTGAGAGATTCCGAACAACTTACTACACGGAGCAGCAGTATCCAGGGCCATCTCTCGCTTTGAGAGTTTCCAGTTCGGCGGGCTCGAGTCCCGTTGGGGTGGCATGCACCACCTGAAGGGCGGAGATGGCCAAGCTGGCGAGAATTGCGCTGAACTTCATGATTTCTGTATTGGGGCAGTCAATGGGATAACCGTTAGAGTGTAGGAGGCGTAGTTGGAATATGTATGATTGTCTTGCACGGGAGAATGGGGGCAATGACGAAAGACGGGAAGAAGCTCGTCTTTAATACCTATCGTACATACGGAGTAGAACCTGTTCGTTGCCCTGTCGATACACATGTGCCATAAAATTAACATGACTGGGATCATAGGAATCGCAACGGTACCTGCTTGTGCATTGTACTCTGTGCAGGATGATGTACCCATAGGCTACCACTCAATGAGCGAGCCACGCAATCGAAATTAGGGAGTAGGTACCTATGTACATATGTACAAGCACATGCAACATACATACCTAGCAGGGCGAGTTCCGGTCAATCCGTGAAATACCTGGCAAGGAGCTTTTCATCCATCGCGCGAGTTTGGGGCTATTATTAGGCAAAAATATCCAACCGCTCGAGCGGGGTACAAACAGTGCGTAAAACAGCACGGATCCTGCACTGTCCATCATGAACACGAACAAAGCAATCAAGTCCATCGCAGTCCTCATCAGACCCCCAAAAGATCTGAATGCCATTGAATGATAAGGGAAGAAGGCGCGCCGCAGTGACTAGGCAACTCAGTCAAGATCTCGCTAAGAGCAGAAAATCGAGAAGTATACGGAGTAAGGTAGGTACCTAGGTACATACATGGGTCCGGCACTAGGCACCTAAGGTACTGCACCGTACGGGTGAGGTTTCAAATTATCGGGTAAATAGGAAAGACAAACGGAATTGGCTTGAAGCGCTCGCATCCAATCACATGCGCTCTCGCAGGTCGGCTTAGAATACCTAGGTACCCAAGTACTAGGTACCTACTCCGTAAATTACACTTCATCGGCGCCAGAACTCCGGAAGCACGATGGGTACGTGACTTGGCGTGTCCAGGTTCCAAAATGTATCGCGAATGGAGTTACCAAAACATGTAAACGGGGTAGGTATGTCACCGTATGATGACAGGCAGCACAATAGGTAGCGCACATTCCGGGCGGAAGCTGTGATACTGTTACACCGTACACGTCACACGTGTGAGCACGCTAAACATCGTGAGCCAAGACTCAAGACGAGTCAAGAGCCCCGACGACCGACGGTGAGGAGTGAGTCCGAGTGACGGCGCAGAGCAATGGCTCCCGGCGGCGCAGAAGTGAGCAGCAGCACGAAGGACTGTTTCAAGGACATCCCCAGGCGTCAGTACTCAGGCACTTCTGTGTGTCTGAGGTTCTTGCGTATGTAAGAACGCAAGCTCCCCATGGACTCAGAGTCTCAGGGAAAGAAGGAGAAAACGCTAGAGATCTTTGAAGACCCAAATTCTATTTTGTATTTTGCATGGATGTCTCCTCATCAAGTTTCAAGTCACCATATCGAGGTCTCTGTTACAGATACCGATACAAGTATTTGATGGCCACAAATAGGCCCGTTGCATCATACATGTCATTGTCAACAAAAGTCCGTACGAGTCTTGAACGTATTTTATCGACCCAACTGTATGTTGCTTGTAGTCATTCCGCTCTGCAATGCTGCATGGTTTCCTCAATGCTCCCTACTCCTAAGGTATAGGCTGAGCATCAAATGTGATGGGGAAAGCCAAGTAGTCGCAGCTCGGCAACGGGGTAAATTTCCATCCGGAACAGGTCCTTGAGTTTCTGTTGACAATAACCTCGCACCATCCGACGGCCTTCCAAGTATATGCGCCGTCGCCCTTGGGAATGGTGCCCTGAAGGGAGTTATTGTCGTTATTGCTGGTCAATCACCCCGTCAGTCACGCGCCAAGTGAGACTATGTACTGCGGCGAATCGCGACTCAGGCCGCAGGTGCCCGGCGAGCATAGAAATAGAAATAGGAGAGAGAGGAATAACTCACAGTGTAACGTGACAGTTTCCATTTCTCGCTTCAAGGCTGGCTTCCACTGGGGCAGCATACGTCAACTGGAAGGCAGAGATGGCCAGGCTACTGAGAATGGCGCTGAACTTCATGGTGATCGATATTGAGGTTACGAGGTATCGGAGGTATGTAGAATGATGAGCTGGCAATGTATTGGGAGATTTGGAGAGGTATGTATGTGCATGTGGGTGTAGGTACGTGCGATGTCGTTGCGGAACGCTCGGGATGCTGCGAAGAACTTTGCCACTGCATTATTTTATAAGTTAGGGGGCAGTGAAGGGCTGTTAGGCACACAGCCTACAGGTACATTGTACTCCGTGCGTATGTACCTAATGCACGTTTTCCGAAGTTCCTTCGCCTGGTCTATACCTAGTCTACGGAGTAGACTCTAGATTCTTCGTTTCCATTCTGCTGGGAAATAACAGAGTAGGTACATACATACCTAGAGGCTAGGCACATGTACACGAGTCAGCCGTGCGGTCTCAGATCTGGAACAACCCACTGTACCTACGGAGTACATACCTAATGTAGGTACCTTAGGTACCTAGTTTCTAACGACCACACTGTGGTACCTAGGTACATCAGGCAGAGGTTGACTGTGACAAGTTGACAACCTCCAAACCTCGTAGGCTCGGACCCCGCAACCCGGATAATATTGCCAGACTGTACTCCGTAGACATGAGACGCCTGGCTCTAACCAATTATGTACATAGGTATACTTCATAAGGCCATACAACGTGTTATTATGATACCTATTGAGTATTGTTATTTCTACCACCCTATATTACTATTCATACCACCTGTCCCACTAATTCCCTTTTTCGGTCGACCTTTTTCCGTCGCGCCGTACACCCAGCTACCGGCCACCGCATTGTACACATGGCAATTGCACGCACGCAATCTTTTCTTCCATATGCAAATACTATTCTTCAAAAAACGAGATTTTCGCCATCACGATGGAGCCCCAACAAATACTTAAGCTTGCGGCCTACGACGCTGAAGCTGAAGCTATGCCTGCTGAGTGCTCAGCAATCATACACAAAAGGAATGTCGGCGGTCGCACACCAGTGACCAGACTGCCGCAGTCGACTCAATTGGACCCGTTCGATGATCTGGTTATGGGATTTCTTGCAAATATTCTATGGTGATAATGACGCCATCTCTTGAAGGCTCTTATTCCCAAGAAAGCTGGAACAGCGGAATCAAGACTAGCTATATTCTTGCATGCGATCGTGGCTAGCGGCGCCCGTCTGCCGCTGCGAGCGTTGGACTCAGAAATACGCGAAACATTGACTGCTCCGCCAACGTTATAGCGTCGACTTCTGAGAGAGTACAGGGGATGATAGATATCGTTTTACTTTAGGGCAGCATGGCCACGGTCCGTCTCGCTGTTCATCGCCTTCGAGCGCCAGCCCAGAGTGGAACTGCGAAGAGGCTGGAATCGTTCGGGCTGGGCACTGATGAGATCTGTGAGAGACGTTGTATATGGTTCTTGATACCTCCATGAGAGACGTAGTTACAATGATAGAGTGATGATCAAGCTTGACGAGCTCGGCGGCCATGCAACCACTCAGGCCTTCATCATTGAACTCCAGTACCGCAACCTCAGACATCACGTGTTGGAAACTGTTTTTCAATTGCGTAGTCTAAGATTCCAGCTAAATTCAACTGTACTATTATGAATTCATGTTGTTCATTGCGTTCCTTGTTGAATTTATCTTGTTTTTTCTCTAATGTGATTACTGATGTCAAGAGCGCCAACGAAAATGGAAGATGTGATGGCCGGTAGCTGGGTGTACGGCGCGACGGAAAAAGGTCGACGGAAAAAGGAAATTAGTGGGACAGGTGGTATGAATAGTAATATGGGGTGGTAGAAATAACAATACTCTACCTATTTATAGATACTACGTACATGTTTGCACGGCACGTAATGATGGATCGTGGCAGTATCGCACACCTGGTCACTGAAATTGCCGCTTGCGCGTATGAGGAGAGCAGAGTCTAGATTCATGATCATTGATACATACATAGCTGCACATATTCGACACCGAACAGGCCACTGGGCAGCCCGCCATAAGAGGCTGAAAGCGTATTTTCAATTTCCCGACTGTGGTCGCATCTCTTTTCTTCATCAAATCGCGCATAGCTTCCGCAATGATATCATAGAACATGCCTCCCTACTACCTAGTAGCAGTCCCCCATGGGTCGAACTCCCAGCGTGAAAGGTTTGGGCAAGTAATCACAGTTTGGGTCCGCGGTTAACGTCCATCCGTTACAGCTTCTTGCGTTTCGGTTGATGTGAATCTGACAAAATCCTACAAAAGGGTAGGTAGTCACGCCGTTGGCCTTGGGAACGATGGAGTGAACGATGTTGTTCTTGTTTTGGCTGATTCATCCTTGTGTCAATAACGGGATGAATGGACGATGTACGTCGCCGTACGGCGTCTACTCAGGCGAATATACGGGTAACGGTCCACGGAGTATAAATGAGAGGGAGAGAAAGAACTCACAACAGAACGCAACAGCCATCATCTCTCGCTTCAAGTCTGTCTGAGGAATCGGTAGACTCGGCGACAGAATTGGCTTCCATTGGGGTAGCATACGCCACGTGGAAGGCACAGATGGCCAAGCTGCTGATGAGACCACTGAACTTCATGGTGATTGATATTGAGGATATTATCGGAAGGATAAGGTAGTAAGAGAAATTGAGATCGAGGTCGGGGAATGGGCAGGCATACATTACCTGATGAGGGAGAGTTGCTCACCTTTTTATAGAGCCGACACTGTACCTAGGTATGATACAGCATGACTAGCATGGCTGGAGCCGGACTGCCGGAGATCACGGTATGTAGGGAGTACCTACTGGCGGGGGATTGAATTTCACCCCCCCTAGGTACCTAGGTATCATTAGGTAGGTAGGGGGGGGTGTCAATCATTGACAATGAGCAGCAAAATGCTCATGGAATTTGCTTCATTTGCCACCGCACACCCACCTACCTACCTTAGGTGAATAGTTGTACCTGCTGCTGTATGGCACATTAACTCAGTAAATTCGTCCGAGCCCGTGGGTCTGATGACCCTTGCTCTAACAGATTTTCAGCGATACCATTGGCTCCTACACATAGGGGGGCGGGCTCAGCCCGCTGCCCGCATCTCTAAATTGAAATGTGTGTGGAGGAGCCAATGGCATCGCTAAAATCTTTTCGAGCAAGGGTTATCAGACCCACGGGCTCGGACGAATTTACTGAGTTAATACGGTACGTTCACCGCTGCGCCGTGTGGAAATACCACTTTGTTGTACAATTCGGTGAAAGAATTAGAAACATACATGATGATGATAAAACATGATGCCCGAAAGCCAAAATCGATGAGTTCGCATGTGTGACGGTTACCCGTATGCTCTGTCCGTCGGCTGCAAAGCCAGCATGTACTATATCCCGCACTAAGCTGGTTCTCATCAGCTTAGTGTTCTGACCTTTTGGTCGGGTTGGCAGGGATATCCGATTCCTCACAGGTGAATTGGCGTTAACCGTTGTCGTCGGTCGAAGGCGTGCCGGCTGGCCGTATGATCGACCCACTTTTCAAAACTTTTGAACAGATACTTGCTTGGCGAATAGTTTTGCTCTAGCGGACCATTGTGTCGCACGAATTCCTTGAGGAGCATCCATACCTTGTCACCTCCAGGCTCCTACTCGTGGGTGAAACGCTTGAAAAAAGTAACCCACTATATCTTTGACTCTTGACTCTTGAGTCTTTTGAATCTTGAGTTGCAGGCTGCAGCACAGCCCCATCGTGGATTCGTGGCACGTGCCCAGACTTGACGTACTACCTACCTAGACTTCTCTCCGATGTTGACAGGTACCTTAACAGCCTGCAACGGAGTATATGTACCTGGTACTCCGTACTCCTTATGAAGCTTTCCTTTAAACGTCCGGGTTCATGTTTGCCAATCATGACGGTAGAAGCACATAGGTATACTGAAGGTCAAGTATGTCTGTGCCTAACTCCCGTGGGCATTTGCATGGGTAACTTGTCAGCCTCGTAAATATAGGTGGTACCGTTAGGTACCTACCTACCTAGGTAACGGAGCACACTGCTATTGGAACTTTCAGAAAATTTGGATTACACGTAAGAATGTATATATAACTATTTCCAGCCATGCTCATCATGTTGTATATTGTTGGCTTAATAAAAGAGCGAGTAACTCCTCCTCTTGCGTTGCTGCTTCTCGCACACTGTCAACTGATACGATCGATAAACGGATTTGAACGCCCATCTCAATTTCTCTGACTGATTATCCTTCCGAAAATATCATTGTTCTGTGTGATTGCACACGAACGTACGGTTTCCAAACACTATCGATCAGAACAGTGTGTTCATGTTAGTTCAACTTATTAGGACATAAAAAAGGTTGCCCATCAAACAGGGCACTGAGCAGTCGAGCGCGTCCAGCACAAGGATCGCGCCAGTTCCAAAGGCGTCCAAAACTCTCGTACAGTTGTCTAAGACCTTACGACTAAAGCGTGTTGTATATAAAGTGAGTCAATTATGTTAGAGATATCTCGAAGCAACTTTCTGATATATCTGCTTCTGTCTAGATTTGCTTTTCTCTTTATTGAACCTGATGATACCAGCTTCCCTCTTGGAGGTAGTTTCACTTGTAGTCAACCCAGCAAAATAGTTCATAGGTAAAGCAAACACAGCTCGCTTCCTGGTGAAAGTAGGCAAAGTCGTTTTCGGTCACGTCGACGACGATACGCTCAATTCATTCATCCGCAGGATAAATTCTTCTTGAAGGCTTTTCAGGTACCCCGGCAACACAGCATCGTCCCCATGCTCTGCTGCTTGCTGCAGAGTTTCGTACAAGTTGAGGACTAGTTTACGGCGGGCCAAGACATTCCGAGCTTCGGAACACTGCCGGTTCTGCTCTCTGCGCCGCCTGATGTCGCTCGCCACCTCTTCTGCTCGCCGTGTGAACTCTTCCGAGAATCCAATTGACCTTGCTAGCTCGATACCGTAGTGCTCGGTTGTGTCGACGGTACCTTGCGTCGCCTTGTACAGCATCGCCAGTTGTGGCACACCCTCATCAGACGTCCGCCGTTCGGACGCTAGGTGAAGACTCACAACGCCAGGACGGTCTCCGAGTACATGTACAAGATCCACAAAGTGGGTGGCAAACCACGCAAACGCTTTGGATTGAATCAAGGCCTCTGACATGGCAATCGCAATGGCTAGCCCATCTCGTGTGCTGGTGCCTCTCCCAAGCTCGTCAATGACTACCAAGCTTTTCCCGTCTACATTTCGCAGAATAAAGGCCATTTCCCGCATCTCAACAGAAAACGTAGAGAGATTTGCCTCTAGACTGTCCGAGAGTGACACGCGAGCAAATATATTGTTAATGAGCGAAAATGAGGCATACGCGGCGGGCACAAAACTTCCAACCTGCGCCATGATTTGTAACAACGCTGCGGCCTTGATATATGTACTTTTTCCGGCCATGTTGCAACCCGTAACAATCTGGAAGCAATTCTGCTCCGACGCGTAGTAGTCATTCGGCACGTATTCCTCGTATAATATCTGCCTCCCGAGTCCCCAGTTAATTGACAATTTCTTTCCGATTGCACCAACCGGAAGTGGTATCAGTGACAGAGAGAATGCATACCTTGTCCATTATTGGATGTCTTGCTGCCTTTAAGGCAAACGTACCCCTGAACTCCGGTCTAACATAGTCTCTTAGGATTGAGAGGTGCGCGAAAGATGTCACCATATCAAGAAGTCCCACGGACTCACACAGACGGAATAACTGCGCTGCCGACTCTCGGAGCAGGACGATCAGATCCTGAATAATAGCGTCACTGCGCGCGATAATCTCATTCGAGGTATCGGAAAGTCGACTGTTCAGTTTCATTAGCTGCATTGTGTGGCATTCGATGCCGCCCTTTTTTTCCACAACGTTGATAAATACAGGCGGTACCTGACTGGAACTGCCCGCCAAACCTTTGAGAAGCAGCCAGTACTTCCGCGCGTTATCGAATTTGAGGGTTACTGACGCTCCATACTCTTCTAGATAGGAGCAAAACCAATCAGCTGAATGCAAGATTATGCTGTAAATGAGGAGGTCATACTTTCAACGTCTTGCACATGAAGATGAACCTCTTCTGTGAGCTCTTTATAAGTCTGACGAGCAACATCGAGCATGCCGCTGATGCCAGCCTTGACGGCGAAGGTCCTGGCATTACGCATATCAAGCGGGGATGACATGACCGTCACGTCCTCCTCTATTATAGCCTTGATACTCTGTAGGATTGGGTCGGACACAGTTGGTTCGCATATGTCGCGGATCTTGAGCAGCAATGGACTCTGGCATCCGGAGAGTGCCTGATGCAACGGTGGGATGGACTCGAGGAACCTCTTGATCATCAATATGCGATTCAGGTCCTCTTCTACCTCGGCAATTGTGAACTTTCTCTTCAGTGTGATCATCTATACCTTATCAGTCGGGGCTCGCACGCGGTATCTGAACGGGTATTCATCGTGCCTTTGTAAGAACCTTTTCTACATCTGTGAAATCTTTCAAGGCTAGGAACAGTCAGCATCTGCACAGTGCACCATGCGTACTTGATGATGGGGTCATGCCCAAGAATCACGAACCAGCTCGTACGCCCTGAAAAGTTTCTTCTTCTGCAGTGAGTTCTTCCACGGCATCGTAACGGGGCGCAATAAAAGTATCGTACTTGGTCGGTGGCTGCAGAATATTGCTACGAAGCATGCGACTCCCCATGGGCGTCAATGTCTGGTTCAGTACTCCAAACAAACAATCCTTGGATTTGGACTTGTTGGCATTTTGCACAATCTCCAAGGACTGTAGTACGGATATGTCAATCATCATGGTGTCTTCAGATGGGCGATATCGGATTCGCAGCGAATGCGGAGCAAATGTCACCGTGAATGTGTCTTCAATGTATTTCATGGCATGAAAAGAATGTCAGCGCCATGCGAGAACAGCGACGTGGTACATTGGGGTACTCTTACTGCTGCAAAAGAGCTAACACTATAGTATTTGCCCAGTACGGCAACCTTGATCGGATCTATGTCAGTTTCGAACGCCAAATTGTGTATATACTCCAGTCCATCTGTTTCTGACCACGCTGATCGATCAAGTAACTCAATCCGGGCATCGGGTATCAGTTCATTTACAAGGGTAAACAGAACGTTATCTTTCACGGGAGGACACGCTGTAGCCGTGAACACAATTCTGGAAGGATTGGCCATCTGAAGCTTATGAATGGTCTTGACGTAAGACTGATTATCGCATATCTGGCTCAAAGTGGCTTCACCAAGGCTGATGTTCACCAGGGCAACGCCGACCAATGGAAAGACTCCCCGGGCCTCTCCCAGCGCACAGATTATGGTCTGGTCATCGTAGTTTGTTCCAAGGATAGTAGACAAAGTCCCGGGTCGAGACTTGCGACTGGAAGCTGAAGTCGAAGGTCGTGAAACAGGCCCGCGGGTGTTTGATCTGGATGTGCGCGGAGCCGTGCTAGCAACTGAACGGACTGTTCGAGCAGTGCTTCTGCCGGTAGATGCCTTGCGTTGCTGGGAAGGACCACCGCGAGGTTCGCCATGGCGCTGAAAGTATGTGGATGCCGTCGCGAGAGAAGACTTAGACGAACGCTTCATTTTCGAATGTGCTCGCATTGACTGATCAATCGTAGAGTTCTTCGATTGAGATGAGAAAAAGCGTTCTTTGTAGATGGAGCGGCCATGTCTTTTCACGAAACAAAAAAAACAAGGGTTTCCCTTTCCTTGTCTCGTAAAGAAATAGTAATGGTCAAGTCCAGTTGCTCCTTCCCTCGCGTCAACTAGCATCGAATGATGTCATCAAGAGACGATCCCAATGCCAGGGTTTGTCACGGTCTGTACAGTGCCGTCTGTGCAGCTGAGGCAATGCACTATATAACCTTGATTAAGCTGCAGACGTGCAACTTGGTCACTTGACCTTTTGGGCGGAACGGGTGGTTATGCGTTTCTCACAGGGTTTATGTGAAGCTCTTGGTGATCTTTGGTCTGTGCGCACGATCCGGGCCCCACCTGATCAACCGGGTCACAGACAATACCTCGTAGGTGTGAAGCAGCTCGACGATGCCTATCGGGATGTTGCTAATCCAAAGCACGAATGAGGTTCTGGTCGTGAGACGCTGTAGGTACGCTTGGTGGACTTTCGATGGAAATCGCTGTCCTCCACTATTCAGACCCAAATCCGCTAGCTCCACTCAATAAAGGGACGCTGAAATTTGAATAGATTTATCATCGTGAATACCGGCAAGACAATGCCTTCGCATCAAATGCGACGGCAAGTGCTTGAGTACAGAATTCGGCGGCCGGTCCACAGAGAACACATTTATCCACGCTTGTGACAAGCCCGGAGCGATTATATAGCTCATCGCGGCACTCCCGCAGGCTTCGGTCTCAGCTCCTCTGCAGCCACGCCTGCTCCTGGGTTTCAGGACATATCGGCGACAGCCATGCTACTTCCATCGATAGGAGGTTCGGTCGTGCAAGCGATTCACACAACGCGAATACCAACAAAGCCAAGTTGCATCCTCGTGCTTGGTTTGCAGCTACCAGGGATGCTGGTCAACCAACCACTCGCTGAAGATCAAGAAAAGGCCAAGGAAACTGCCTTGTTTGTGCTCCTACGAGGGGAGAAAAGCATTGAAACCAGCACGGCGCTCATCTGTAGAACTGCCAGTGAGACGCTGCTCTTAGCCTTCCTCTGATAGCCTTGCGAGTGGTTCGTTAACCAGCATCCCTAGATGCCGCAAAGAAAGGATCGCCAGCGATGGCGTGACTTGCTCTTGTTAACATACGCGTGGCAATGAACCCCATGTAATCTTATCATCTGTCGGCGGACATAGCATGATTAACATCGCTATATATGGCGCAAAGGGGTGGTATGGCTGGGTAGAAGCTGAAATCAAAGCTTGTGGTGGTTCACACGGTGAAGTTTGGTGACTGCAGGCTTCGTACACAAGGGAATGAATGTGTTCTGTGTGCCGGGAGTTGCAGCAGTTACCCACTGGTGTGAAGCATTGGGCATGCCTTCTTCAACCGAAGGGCTTGGCGAACATAGCCAACTTTGCCTTCAAAGGTCAGAGACTGCATGCAGATGGCAAACTCACCGTCAGGCACGTTCATGATAGCGTTCAGGGGTTGGCCGCAGAGTTCTGTGTCGTCTGTTGATTTCGGGGAAGAGACGGCGATGCAGCTTATGGGCGAGTAGATTAGAATGTCGAGACGTTCCATCCTTGTCTTTCCGGAGTTCTCAATAATGATTGTCCTCGACTCCTCAGCGTCGTGAAACTCTATTCAAGCCCGTGAATTGAGATGTTCGTCTCATTCTCGAGTTTTCCCCTTACGGTAGGACTGCCTCCTGAAAGGTCTTGGCTCTTTCGAAAGGATGAAGGCGCAGTAGTCCTCGGCGTCACTGGTGAGCATTGTTGGGAAATTGTTCCGTGAAAGCCACGATAGCGGCTTGTTCGCACCTTCGCTGTCTTTTTTGAGCATTTTAGTGAGTCTGTGACTGAGGGGTGTCCAAAGCAACGGTCCTAGACGGTAGATCTGGCGTTTTTCTGTCTTCGGAAGGCAAAAACTGGCAGTGTCCGTAATATCCAAAGTCCAATGACGGGAAAGTGTCCCCACCGTCTCACAATTGGGGTCTTCTTCGGGCATGGGATAAGCAGCTTCTCGATAGTAAGTGTTAAGTAGCCCACCCATGTCAGTGTAATAATGACTTTGCCATTCGAGGATAGCACTTCTCAGGCGATGTTTCGTTCAATACAGGCCAAAGGCTCTAACGTGTGGGGGCTTCAAATCCAGTCGGTCCATATCTGTGGCAGAAATCAGCAGCAGGAAGGATGTATAGCTGCCAAGATGTGGAAGCCGGTCTCACCAAACGTGGTGGCGCATCCATCAGGGCTTTTGTGCTGGCTGGACCGGCTTCACCAATGTCGGGCCAGATGTCGCGAAAAACCTCCTCCGTGTATCGCTCTTCGAATCAACGCAATGGGAGAGCGCTTCTCACGGACGGGTTGTGATCGGCTCACCGGAGACAGCAATTCTTGTCGGGAAGTCAGCTCCGATCGAAGCGTCTGAGAATGCGCGATCTCGAAGTAAGTATACCTAGTTGTAATGCTTCAGCGGGGGAGGTGCATCGTCGAGAACAAGATGTGGCCGTGAAAATTGAACGAATGTGAGATTAGCCTCAGCAACTGATCTCAGCATCACCCACACCGCTGCCACGCGTAATGAGCCACGTGGTTATCGTCGTCGTCACTCTCCGGTGATCTCTGCCAGTAGTCGATATCGAAGCCTTCATATTCCTGAGGGAGAGTAGCATATGTTTTACTTTTCCCTGGGGTTTCCAACGATGTGTATTTGATTTTCCACCACTTCTTTCTTGGTGTTCACCGTTCTTCTTGCGAGTGTTTCGATGATAGCATCCCTGATCGCCGAAAACGATGCATCAACAACGTGCGAGTTGCGCTTGTGAAGTTGTGAATGGGCAGTGTGCGGTTCGTGGTGGGGTAGATCTCACGGATCTAACCCTTTCAGACCAAATCTCCTTCACCGCCTAAATTTTATCAGAGATTTGCCGCCCCGCCTACCGCTGCGAAAGAGAATGGGCAAAAAACTGGCGGGAGGTTCCTGTATAATCACGATTCCAGCGAAACAACTACTTGCACATCGACAACATGGCGACTATAATCCCACCACCTTCAAAACGGCAGCGCCGCGAGGTTCTTGAGCGAACCGGTGTACAACAAGATGTTGTCGCCGCCATGGCTGGGCCAGCCGGCTCCTTCAAAGCCCGGTTTCTGGACGGCGACGGCCAACAAGTTTGCGACGTGATAGAGGTGCCCCTGGCTGATGCATCAGAGAAGAACCTATCTCTTTTGTTGAATACTTTGTTAGAAAGGGTAAATCCTCCGATAATTTGACCGTGGATTCACGAACTGATCATTGCTAATTTTCATGAATCCAGGAGCGAGAAGAATATCTTCCCTATCGATTTCGTATTCACATTCCCGACTCCGACATCATTGTCGACCAGTACCCGACAGACCTTCTAGCATTGCTCAGAAGCCATGGCATCGAGAACCCGTTCGAGACAACTGTCACATTAACCGCCGAGCCACAGTCGATATTCAAGGTGCAGGCTGTTACGCGGATGTCGCACCGAATGCCGGGACATGGAGAAGCCATTCTATCAGCGCAGTTTAGTCCCGCCACAAATACCCGTCTTGCCACTGGGTCTGGCGATAAAACAGCCAGAATATGGAACACCGAGACCGGCACACCGAAATACACGCTCAGTGGTCACACCCACTGGGTCCTGTGTGTGGCATGGTCCCCGGATGGTCAGCGTCTCGCCACAGGTAGCATGGATAAGACAGTCCGGCTCTGGAACCCAGAGACAGGAAAGGCGACTGGGTCTCCATTGACTGGCCACGCGAAATGGATCACAAACATCACATGGGAGCCGTATCATCTATGGAGAGACGGCACGCCACGGTTAGCCAGCGCCAGCAAAGACGCAACAGTGCGCATCTGGGTCGCCAACACAGGCCGCACCGAGCATGTCCTCTCGGGTCATAAGAGCTCCGTCAGCTGCGTTCGATGGGGCGGGACAGGGCTCATCTACACCGGGAGTCACGACAAGACTGTGCGCGTATGGGACGCCGTGAAGGGCACCTTGGTCCATACGCTATCATCACATGCCCATTGGATCAACCACTTGGCGCTCTCCACCGACTTCGCATTGCGAACAGCCTACTTCGATCACCAGCCCATTCCGACGACGGACGAGGGTAAGCGAGAAAAGGCGAAGGAACGCTTCGAAAAGGCAGCCAAAGTTCAGGGAAGGATATCTGAGCGATTAGTCTCGGCCAGTGATGACTTCACCATGTATCTGTGGGAGCCATCTCAGGGAAATAAACCGGTCGCTAGAATGGTTGGCCATCAGAAACAAATCAATCATGTCACGTTCTCGCCTGACAATACCCTAATTGCCAGTGCAGGCTGGGACAATCACACCAAGATCTGGAGCGCAAGGTACGCATCACCCCTTCTAATCTCCCCTAACATTTTCTTTTCTCGTCGTATGGATATTCTCGAACCTGGTATTGACATTGGTGCACGCTCAGGGATGGCAAGTTCATCAACACCCTTCGTGGGCACGTCTCCACTGTATATCAGTGCGCCTTCTCCGCCGACTCACGTCTTCTCGTGACAGCATCAAAAGACACCACCCTGAAGGTATGGTCCATGGCCACGTTTAAGCTTTCGGTAGACCTGCCGGGGCACAATGACGAGGTTTACGCTGTCGACTGGGCTCCTGACGGAAAGCGTGTTGCGAGTGGCGGGAAAGACAAAGCTGTGCGACTGTGGCAGAACTAGAGTCGTAGAATGAATGGGGGCCTCTTTTTCTCTTGGTTTTTCTAAATTCTTGCTCCTTTTCTATTATTTGCATCAGACTAGCGATTTGAATTGGAAAGCAGAGATGCTCAGGATACTTTTTTCCCTTGTTGGTGTCTGCAATATCGCAGCGAACCCTCTCGTGACAAGTACTATGGATGCTGAATCAGCACTCGAGGCTACTGGCAGTTGATTCAATGTAAGGTAGGGGAGAATGAAGTTGGATCGCCCGCCAGTATTCCTCAAAGAAGACATGTCGCATGAGTAGGATTCGAGGTCCTGAACTAGTAAATGCTCATGTCTCGGGTAACTAAGATCTTTTCCCCTCCCAACCTTCTCGCTGGAAGCATCATCGTTTCCTCGTAAGACGTGAAACGAGAGGAGAGGCATTAATATACGACGTCTTTCTTCGCTGTAACATACTACACACCAACTGTGCAACTGACGAGTTGAGCCAAATGCAGGAGGCATCTATCTACACGGCATGTTCGAAGTATGTATAGGGTAGTTCTTTGCCCCAACATGCCACGTCCGTACCTGTGTAGTCCCGTACTCGTGGGTGAAACGTTTGAAAAAAGTAACCCATAGATATAGTGGGTTACTTTTTTCAAACGTTTCACCCACGAGTAGAGGTAATAATCAGATGGGAGCAAGACTTGCGTGTGAAAATCAAAGAGACGTCCAAACGATCTTGATATGGGACAAGGTTGCTTGGGTGCAGCCCGGAGCTGAAGAGAATTGTCGCCATTGGCTACTTCGTACTAGATTCGGCAAGCTCTTCCGACGGAGGTCTTGGCAAAAGCGCCGTTGATTTGGGGTACCATGCACCTTTACACACGCGTTGAAACGTTACGGGACGTATGGCCGAATGGCCGAGTGTTAAGTGAGAGAGAAGAGCTTGCGTGACTTGCGTGGGCCGGCCCTTTCCTTCGATGATCACAGTAGTGTCTATTGTGAGGTTTTCGAAGCTTGTGATTCCATGTAGTACGTGATATCTGCCGGATATCCGTCGACTATAATAAGACTCACACACGTCTGGCCGGTCGTCTTGTGTCATATCAGTCTTATCTCCTTGCCTTGCTGTGTCCGGTGATCTCACTCCACGGAAAGCACTGAGCAGTCGGGCATCAGCGAGTCATAACGGCAAGATTGACCATGTTGAGGTGCAAAGCGTCATGGGCTTGTCATGCCAGGCATGTAATACTGCTTCATGTCGGACCTGTCCAACTTCTCTGATCGTCTTCTATGAAACATTAACGATGGGCAATTCATGTATAATGTGGGCTTGAAACATGAGTCTAACGGTATCTGTTGTGACTGAACCAGCTGAGAATCACGCATCTGAGACCCAAGAAGCCAAAATATGAGACGTCATACAGCAGACAATTTCCACGTAGCCATGTCTAATCGTGTATTGCATACACTCATAGTCAAGACTACAACCAGACAATATGAACTCGTGGGTGTAAGTCCTTTCGAAAAGGTTACACCCACGAGTACACTTACAGTACACGCCATAATTTTTGATAGGAGAAAGGATACAAGACGCGGCGCAGTCAACGCCGAGATGAAGAGCGACCTGATCAGGCAGCATTTTATGGCCATGCCTCGCGAGTCGCACAGCATCCATATCCATAGTTTATGCACTATGGCGCAATGTACAGAGTAGCGCGAAACTTGAAAAGTTGATTTGATCGAAAATCGCATCGACGACGGGATTATGCGTCCTGCTGCTTCCGTCGACGTGTCCACCGATTGCAACTTTGCCTGGGCGAATCGGACAGTCCCATGCGAGAATTCGAAAGTGTGCTCGGCTGGGGAAAAGAAATTCATGTGCAGCCACGCGTCAAAGCTGGATCGCCTAAAAACGAAGCTTCGTGATTATCGTGCTTGTACTCCATGTACAAGATAACAAGGAAGTCGGTTCAGAAACCCGTTTTGCAAGCTCAAAGGTGCATAGGTATACCCACTAGGTACCTATAAAATTACTCGTGGCCCGCGGGTGCCAACTTTTTTGGCCAAGGTTTCAAGAAAGAGGTGGAAGGCGCCAACGCCACAGCCAGCATCGTGAAACCGGCGACGCCATCTCTGATTGGACGGATGTGGGGCCAGAGCGAGGCGGCCGGTCGGAGTAGATGCGGAACAAAATCTCCAGCCACGACAACTACCTACATACGTCAGGATCTCGCTTCGATCGCGTTGCCCACCCGCAGGGCCAGGGCCAGCCACGGTTGGCGCTGGGCGGCTATTGCGGCAATGTAAATTGTGATGCATAATGGCTGCGCATGCGAATTCCATTCCATGTTCAGTACGTTTCTACGTACGGAGTAGTTTGCGACTAGTTTGCCGTCGGATGCTCTTTCTTTGCTGCGGCCATAGCTCCTTCCTGCCTGTGCTTTGCATGAGGCGCGCGTGTGACGTTGATTACGGAGTAGGTACACAGATGGCAGGTGCTATTGTAATTTGTGGCTGATGCACCCACTCGAGTCGGCTTCCCACCAGTGGGCAGCTTTTCCAGCCCCGCGTGCAACAGCCATTCGGTGAGGTCGGGTCTGATCGGGTCTGGTCGGGTTGCTTCTTCTAACTTCTAAGTTCTCGCCTTGCTTCAGTCTGGCCCTGGTTTGCTCGATCCTGCTTCTAATAAACACCACAAAACTTCACAGACAAGCCGTTCTGGACTCCAAAGACTCACTCAAGCCATCGTCAAAGGCTCTTCATAGGTACTGTACCTCTTGACTATTTTCGAAACCTCCAGAGTTCCATCACTTGACTTCAGCCACCCACATAAGCCATTCACATAAGCTACGGACATACGCCACTCACCACGCCACTGAAATTCGATAGCTACCCGCTCGCCCAGAACGATCCCGGCTTGCGTACCACTTCGACTTCACAACTACAATCGCAATCTGGCTGTCTATGCCCCAACGGTTTTGAATCCAACAAGACGGCTCTTCTGGCACCGTAAACTCCAGACATCATGACTGTCTTTCTATGCTCTCTGTACGTTACAAAGCTCCTATGTCCCGATGCCCTTTGTTCTAAGCCATCTACCAAGGGTTATATGTAACTGAACGCGTGTGGTGTCCATAGCTTCCTACCCAAGACTATTCAATTCAATCTGCCGGGCACTCCACCACGCAAAAATACTTTGACCAGACGGCAAAAGACGATCATACCCTCTCTCAACCCAGCAAAAGCTGCTCCGGCTATCGAGACGCAACCCAGCTTGTTCGACCCTCGACCTGTCATTACCCCACCGCTCACGCCTACCAATGAGCTCGAGTCCCCAAATCCCTTCGCCAACGAGGATGGGTTTCGGATTCAGTTCCCCCATGAACTTGGTTCGACGGACGATCTAGCAACACGTTGGGGAGCGCGCGCCAATCAACCTCTGTCCCGAGCTAACTCGCCCCCTCCGGCGGCACTTTTTGAACGCCAACGGAACCTGGACAAGGCCCGAGGGCTTAGTCGTCGCGGACTGATCCATCAAAAGACACGTTTGCGAAGTGATAGCCATGACCGGGTCTTCTCTTCAGCTCCCTGGAGGGTGGTTGATGCCGATCAGGGTAATGGAGGACTGCGCAATGCTGCTGAAGCTGCAGCCCGCGATGGAAAACTCGGCGATTACACCTGGGTGGGGACCTTGGGTATGCCCACTGACGCGCTCGAGGGAACACAACAACAAGAAGATATCGAAAACACCATGGCAAATGACTACGGCATGATGACAGTCTTCTGTTCAGATAAGGATTTCGACGGTCACTATACGCATTTTTGCAAACAGATCCTCTGGCCCGTCTTTCACTATCAAATCCCAGATAACCCCAAGAGCAAAGCATATGAGGATCATTCGTGGAAGTACTACGTCAACGTGAACCAGGCCTTTGCGGACAAGATTATCCAGAACTGGAAACGCGGCGATGTGATATGGGTACATGACTACCATCTTCTTCTGGTACCCGGCATGGTACGCAAGAAGCTGCCCGATGCCAAAATTGGGTTTTTCCTGCATGTTGCTTTTCCCTCGTCAGAAGTGTTCCGATGTCTCGCGGTGCGAAAGGAATTGCTGGACGGCATGCTCGGTGCCAATCTGGTTGGATTCCAAATTCAAGAATACTCGAGGCATTTCTTGCAAACGTGCAGCAGAATTCTCAGCGTCGAAGCCACACCAGAGGGTATAGAATTGGAGGATCGCTTCGTCGACGTGATCAACACGGCCATTGGAATCGACCCCACCAGTCTAAACAAGAGCCGTGGCCAGCAGGATGTTCTCCGTTGGCTCCGAATCTTGCAAGACAGATACAAGGGCAAGAGGCTCATTGTCGCTCGAGACAAGCTGGACCACGTTCGTGGGGTTCGACAAAAGCTCTTGGCCTACGAACTCTTCCTGAACAAG
This sequence comes from Claviceps arundinis, assembly GCA_018360175.1. Taxonomy (NCBI): domain Eukaryota; kingdom Fungi; phylum Ascomycota; class Sordariomycetes; order Hypocreales; family Clavicipitaceae; genus Claviceps; species Claviceps arundinis. The sequence continues at coordinate 56,313 of SRPS01000103.1, forward strand.
CATCCCGAGTGGCGCGAGAACACTGTCCTAATCCAGGTGGCTCTTTCATCCAGCCAAAATAGCGACCTCGATGCCGCCGTGTCTGATATTGTCACGCGCGTCAATTCTTCGTGGGCCAACTTGGCATATCAACCTGTTGTCTATCTCAAGCAGGATATAGACTACGCGCAGTACCTTGCTCTGCTTACCATTGCCGATGCTCTGATGATCACAAGCCAACGGGAGGGTATGAACTTGACATCGCATGAGTACATCTTTTGCCAAGATGGTAAGATCCTTCCTAGCCCCAAGCACGGCTCTCTGATATTGTCCGAATTCACTGGTACATCTTCGCTATTTGGCAAGAGCGAGCTCTCTGTCAATCCCTGGGACTACCGTCAGTGTGCCGATGCCATCAAGCAAGCGCTGGAGATGGGCGCAGACGAGAAGCTGCGTCGCTGGCAAACGCTCCATGAATCTGTCGAGCGACACACGGGATCTCATTGGTTTGGCGAGCTGATGTCTCATCTCGACCGCGCCCATGACGAGCAGCACAAGCGAGACCAGACTTCTGTTCCTCGGCTTTCCATTCCCGAGGTCAGCCAATTGTATGAAAAGTCGAACCGTCGCCTATTCATGCTGGATTATGAGGGCACGTTGGTGACCTGGGGCCCTGTGAATAAAATCATTCCAGTCAGTCCGCAGCGTGTATTGGATGTCTTGAATGACCTGCTCTTGGACGAACGCAACATCGTCTACATCACGTCTGGTCGCCAGCCTGAGGAAGTGGATCAAGTGTTCCGCCGAGTACCCGGCCTGGGTCTGGTAGCAGAAAATGGCTGCTTCATCAAAGATTGCGGCTCGGAAAAATGGGTTGAAATGTCGGACGGAAAGCAGATTGACAACTGGAAGAAGTCGGTCAAGGAGATTCTTCGCTATTATCTGGAGCGAACACCAGGCGCCGAGGTCGAGGAGCGCCGCTGCAGCGTCTTGTTCCATTACGACGGGGCTGAAGATCAGGAAGCTGCGGCGCGTCTCGCAGCCGACTGTGCCAGCCACGTCAACGATGCGTGCGAGACCCTTAAAGTCCACGCCATTGTTCTTGATGGGACTATTGCTGTGGAACCTATGGACTGGACCAAGAGCACAGCTGCCCAAAAGGTCTTTGAGCACCTAAACAACCAGCCCGACGCAGATGGCGAAAGCCCAAAGCCGCCGGTCGACTTCCTCATGGTGGTTGGTGACGGCCGCGAAGATGAAAAGGTATTCAAATGGGCCAACAGGCTCGGAACGACTGACACGGTCAAGAACGTGGTGACGGCCAGCCTGGGCAATCGAAGTACGGAGGCAGCATCGACCCTGACGCAGGGTGTGAGCGGTAAGTGACAAGCTTTCTGTAGCCTGCTTGAATCGTGGTTCGGCATGTACTAACTTGATGCTTTTCGTAATACATAGGTGTTCTCAGCTGCCTTCAGAGACTTGCCAGTTTATAACCGCTGGCAGTGCTCAACGCTCACTGTTTGTTATACTTTTAATGAATTATGGCCTGGCGTTACGGGTAAGCATAACGTTATTCAGCATAGGATGAGAGATACGAACGACGTCGAATGTGAGCCATTGGAGCATTCCTGCTTGTTTGCACGGGTGCTTGAACATGTGTGGTGTATGAACCCAGGAGGGGTGCTCCACGAAGGCCGGTAACAAAAGTCGAGACGAACGCAGCACCACCAAGGTCTGTAGAGGGACAAGCCTTGTGCGGAGGGGAATCGTTGTCCTTTTGTCGTCGCTTGTAGGGAACTCCTTGGCCGCTCAACCTCGTTTCGCTTTCTTCATCTGGGTGGTTGGTGATCTCCCCGGGGGAGGTCCTTTACAAGTTTCGTTTCTATTAGTCGCCCAAGCGTTGCACTAATCGTCATTCTTCGCAATGGCTTGCATGGCATTTTACTTCAGCATCAGCAACTTCTCAGCAAGACATCTATGAATATGAGCCTGCTATTTCACTTATTAGCTCCAACCTAGTTCTGTAGTTCGCAGACAATCTCATCCAGATATTTTGTGCACATGATGTAATGCTGCATGTACTCGCGTTCGTGGAGCAGCCGATAGCGGCGACCCCGCCATCACGAGTTCCAGGTGAACCCCGTTGTCCGATACCGGCAGAACATAAGCTTGCTCCGTGCCCACACACAGACCGACTTCTCCTGATGTGAATAAGGACCAGTGACCACTACCACCACCATTATCATCATTATCATCATTATCATCATCGTCATCATCGGTCGTGACCATAGCGCCCTCCGAACCTGCGTCGAATCCCTCGAACTCATCAAAATGGGCGCCTTTCCTCCCCCACCGGTGACGACCATCGATTGGTCCAACGTGGGCTTCAAAGTCCGCGAGGGTACGTCAATCTCCCAGACCGTTTTCTCCCATATCCTCTCCATGTATCAAGCATGACCCTGCATTCCATGGTAGTAAACTGTAAAGGACAGGAAAACGTTAACTCGGACTCCTATAGTCAACGGTCACATCGAATCAACCTATTCCAAAACGACTGGCCAATGGACCCCCCTCCGCTTCATCGCAGACCCCTTCATGCGCATCCACGGCATGGCCCCAGCCCTAAACTACGGCCAACAAGCCTACGAAGGTCTCAAAGCCTTCCGCCGCCCCGGCGACAACGCCATCACCATCTTCCGCCCCGACCGCAACGCCCTCCGCCTGCAACACTCCGCCGAAGTCGTCTCCATGCCCCCCGTCCCCATCGACACGTTCATCCAAGCCTGCCGCGCCGCCGTAGCCCTCAACGCGGGCTTTGTACCCCCCCACGAAACCGGCGCAGCACTCTACATCCGTCCCCAACTATACGGCTCAAGCGCACAGCTAGGCTTGGACCCCCCCGAGGAATACACCTTTTGCGTATTCGTCATCCCCACGGGCGTGTACCACGGATTTCATCCCGTCAAGGCCCTCATCCTGGATGACTTTGACCGCACGGCTCCCCATGGGACTGGCCATGCGAAAGTAGGCGGGAACTACGCACCTGTGCTGAAATGGAGTGGTAAGGCTAAGCAGGATGGCTACGGGATTACTCTGCATCTTGATAGCGCAAAGCATGAAGAGATTGATGAGTTTAGCACATCGGGCTTCATTGGTGCCAAGGTGACGACTACGACGGAGGGCGGTGAGAAAGTCACGCTTGTGGTGCCGGATTCGAAATGTGTGATTGATAGTGTTACGAGTGATAGTATCCAGCATATTGCGCGGAGTTGGGGCTGGACTGTGGAGAAGCGCTCGATTCTGTATAGTGAGCTGCCGTCGTTTACGGAGGTGTTTGCAGCGGGAACGGCGGCGGCGTTGGTGCCAATTCGGAGTATTACGCGGCGGAAGGGGGCGGTTGGATTGCCGGCCGGGCCGAGGGTGAGTTGTACGGAGGAGGGGGATACGGTGACGTATATTCCGGAGGGGCAGGAGGAGGCGGGACGGCTTTGTTTGCGGCTGTTGACGCATTTGCAAGGGATTCAGTTGGGGAAGACCGCGGATGAGTTTGGGTGGACGTGTGAGGTGACGGAGGGGGATATGAATGTGGAGGGCGGGGTGGTGCAGTAGATACGAGGCAGGCAGGCTGCAGAGGGGATGGCAGGGCCCAGAGGTATTGAGGAGGGGAAGAAACATGTATATGTAGTGGGAATGTATATAGAATTGGGATATCTGCTGGCGAATAGATCTTTGGTGTGATAGGTGGAAGAAAACATGCATGAGCTTTGTGAGGCAGATGTGGGCTGGAGGTTGTTCTGTCTGCTGCTGCTGCTGCAAAAAAAAAAAAAACATAGCTTTCGCGGGATGTCCTACCGTCATCATGAAAATACGATATATACTTCGTAATGTAGATCAGTAGGAAGAGTCTTCTCCGTTTTCATATATCAAGACATCTGGGTGTGCCGAGTTTATGGTAGTTACTCCTATAGCAGCCTCAGAATATATATTGTAGCAACATCCGTTACATGGCAACCTTATATATACACGCCACGATTGCATTATGTACCTTCTAGATCTCCTTCCTATAAGCCCATGAAAACAGAACAAATTGGGCTTCCAGAGCCTCCACGCTCTTTACAACAAGACGTAGCATGCTCCCTCACGAGTCACGAGTCACACCCCCTAAAACATCTTATACACATCAATCGCCTCCCCAAACGCCTCATCAATTCCCCTCACCAATACCCCCGCCACACGCCCCAAGTCGACCGGCAACCTACGCACCACGGCCGCACTCAACTCGGCCGTCGCGCGCCGTAGCTCCTCCAAATTGAGCAGCACCACAGGCGACAGGATGAGCAGTTTATCAAAGCGCGGCTTGTTGTCGATAATGATCCGGAGTGTGGTCTGCACGACGGCAGAGAGGCGGCCCGTGGCGACGGCGACGGCGAGGGCATCGCTGAAACTGAAGTGGGTGGAGGCTGCTTCTGCTGTGGTGGTGGCGTGTTTAATTTGGGTGAGGAGGTTGGCGGAGGTGGTGGTGATGGGGAGGGCGTCGGGGAGGAGTCCTTTCCAGGTCGAAACTGTGGTGCCGAGGGCGGTGGTTTTGGTCTGGATGGCGGTGAGAGCGGCCGTCATGGCTTTGTCGTCGGGGGTTGTTGTCATGATGGGGGATGTTGTTCATGATGGGGGATGTTGTCCATGATGGGGGATGTTGTCCATGATGGGAGCTTCTGGAGGTTGGAAAAGAGGTCTTGTGTTCGTGATGGGCGTTACAACTTACGGGGCATGTATAGTGGGGGGTGGCGTCCAAGGGTGACTTTTTGGAGCTAATTCCTACGTACCTACCTCTGTAGGATGGACCGAGAATCGGGATACATACCTACCGAGATATGAAGAGATGAAAATGAGTGAATGATGATGGGAAAAGAAGACGAGGATGACCGAAACGCGAGAATAGAACGTGACAGGAGCTGAAAATAAGACTGACGCCATGGAAAGATATCTCGGCGGTGGGCCAATCCTTGAAATTGTATGTATGTATGTATGTATAAGAAGATGACATTGCTCTATAATGATGCTCTTTTCCCCTGTTCCCCGTCCCAATCCAGATGGCTCTGCTCTTCCTTTGCGCAAACTCCTCAAAATCTGCTGCATTTCCCCCTTTGGCCCCCAGCTATCAAGACCTGCTGCGTCCCGACTCCCGTGTCACTTCACCTACGGCCCAAGCAACACCTGCTCCGACAACATCGTGTCGAAATAGCTTCGAATCTCGACCACCTTGCCCTCCCCATTCCAGCGCATCAGCCACAGATACTCGTTATTGTACGCCTCGCCCGTCGTCCTCGTCGCCTCTCCGCGCGTCTCCACGCTGCACCACCAGCCATCGGCCTCAGGCTCCGCATCGACAATCACCCGCGTCACGGCAAACTTGATGGGCGCGCGCAGCTTTTTGCCCAAACGCTGAAAGGTAGCCTCGTCGTGTTCCTTTAAACTGTGCCGCGTGCCGGCCAGGGAGTGCCCATTGCCGGTACATGTCCAGACAACGTTGGGGACGAGGTAGTCGGTGAGGAACTTGCTGCGGAAGTTTGTGTCGCTGGTTTCGGCGAGGTGGGAAAAGGCGCGGCGGACGAGGTCTTTGGTGAGAATGAAGCGAGCCATGGCGGGAGCGGCGTCTTTTGCGTGTGTGATTTGGATGCGCGGGAAAGGAGGGAGTTGAAGAGGAATTAGATGCCAAATGGACGGATGAACCAGGCAATTGGCATGATGCCAGGTGGTTTTGTTTGTTGCCGAGCGGGCCGCGGGAGTCGGGACCCACCATTTGGCGCGGGTCGTTCAAGGGGCGATTTCATTCAGTGTTCATGCATGCATCAAGATTCAGCAATTGTAAGTTGTCACTCCATATCACTAACAACAGATTGTATCGTGAAGCTGTCACAGAACTTTGCTTAACATTTGATCCCTGACGACAACTTTATGTACCTATACACTATTTAGTTGGAGATCTTGGGATCCACTTTGGAGCTACAATTTGTTAGCATCGTCACGACGCGGGACATCATATGCATGCGGCATTGAATTTAGAGTCACTTACCCCGTCACTTTTTCGTAGGCACTGCGCCCCGCATCCGTCATCTTCTCTTGTGTGGTCGGGTTGATGTTGTGGCCCGATTTTTTGGCTCCCATGCTGAAGGCTGCACCTCATCAAGTCAACAGATGGACCTTTGATGACAAAAAGTATTGATTTGTTTTCCCGGGAAAAGGGAGTGAGTGACAACGTACCCTTGTCAACGTAGTCTTGCTTCTGGCCGCCCTCAGCCGGGGGATTCTGTCCTGAGCCAGAGCTGCCCTTGACGCTCTCGGCTGCCTTCTTGACGAAATCCATGGTTGATGAATGCAAATATGTAGTCGACGACTGTGGTTGATGTTGAGAGTATTGGAAAGCAGGCAATGGTGAAATACTGTATATTAGGAATAATTGCGGAAGATAATTTGAAAGGCATGGGACTCGGGAGTCGTGCATCTTGTACTTCGATTCTCGGGTATGTCCCGGGCTTATTTGTCGCACGGGGCACCTTATCAAGGTTCGCAGTGACGTCTGCTCCCCTCGGGTTACGCAACGTTATACCGCCTCCAGTTCAAGCAATGACCATTAGAACGGTGAGCGTAGGTTTTCTTGATCACGCTCAATCCGGCACAATCGAAGGACCGAGCAGATCTTGGCCGAATGGTGACGCAATTATGTACTCGGGCTTACAGCCTTCCGTTCCGAGTCCTTGATGTCATGCGCGATGAATGCGTCGATGTCCGATCTTGCCACTGTGTCGATGTACCTATGTACCTACATAGTCTGGACGGATACGGGATGGAGCAGAGAATGCAAGGCCAGCGTTTTGATTGGCGCTGCGGTTATGCAAAGCAATCGGCCGAGAAACAAAAGTTTCGGCCGATAAACAAATGGGGGATCTGAAGAGTTCTCTTTCCAGAATCGTGCGCAGATGCAGAATCTCGACTTGCAGATGAAGTGGAGATGAAAATCCCATGACGAGTACAATGTACCTACACAAGGTACATTAGGTACACACAGCGCTGTCCAATCGTTCAATCGGCCGCTGTGCAAGGAAGGAGCCATGCCATTGCCATATGCGTATGCGGAGGTCTTGTTCCGGGCGGCTGCCGGTTTCTACAAGTCATTGCGACATTGCCACATGGCCCTAGACCAAGAAACCATCAAGACTTCAACGGCGCAGTCCACTCGACCACCTACTGTATCGCCACAGGCTCTTCAATGGCTTAGCCAATATGGTGTCAATATGGTTGATGTCATGGATTGTGCAATGATGCTGCCATACCTACTTTATTCACGTCCCCCCATCGCCTTGGGCGACAATGGAACAACGAGCTCAATGCACGCTACTTGACCTCCAGACGGTACTTATAAGGTTTTGATCGACTTGGCCGTTCCTGTCCTATCCAGTTCAGTCATTCTCGCGCAGGAAAATACAGAAGTCTATCTAGTCCTGCTGCCAGCTATTGTCGACGAGGACGAGACCACACAGTTCGAATTCATCTTTGCATCTTCAACACCGTTCAAAATGGCGTCTAAATCAGCCAAGGAGGACCAGCTCAAGGCCTCTATGGTGCAGCCAACAAAGGATGATCGCATCACATCAGATTTTGGAACAAAGCAGTCCAACACTGACCACTGGCTGACTGTCACTACGGACGAAAAGACTGGGCCCATGCTGCTGGAAGATGGCTTCGGTCGCGAAAAGGTGTGTGATTCTGAAATAGTATGACGGAGGATCAAGGTAACAGGCACTGACAGTCAATCGATACAGATCCATCGATTTGATCACGAGAGAATTCCCGAGCGTGTGGTACATGCTCGAGGTGCTGGAGCATTTGGCACCTTTCGGCTGTTTGAATCTGCTGAAGACGTCACGCACGCCGGCGTCCTCACAGACACGTCTCGAGAGACGCCCGTCTTCCTTAGGTTCTCGACGGTCCTCGGCAGCCGAGGCTCTGCAGACACGGTTCGAGATGTTCGGGGCTTTGCGCTCAAGATGTACACGAAGGAGGGCAACTGGGACATTGTCGGCAACAACATCCCCGTCTTCTTCATCCAAGACGCCATCAAGTTCCCAGATCTCATTCACGCTGGAAAGCCGGAGCCTGATTGCGAGATTCCTCAAGCGCAGTCGGCGCACAACAACTTCTGGGACTTCATGTACTTGCATTCCGAAGCAACGCACATGTACATGTGGGCCATGTCAGACAGGACGATCCCCCGTTCGTTTAGAATGATGCAGGGCTTTGGTGTCAACACGTTCACCCTTCAAAACGCCAAGGGCGAGCGGCATTTTGTCAAATTCCACTTCACGCCAGAATTGGGCGTACATTCACTAGTTTGGGATGAGGCTCTCAAGATTGCGGGGCAAGACCCCGATTTCCATCGCAAGGACTTGATGGAGGCCATTGAGAGTGGCGTGTTCCCTAAATGGAAGTTTGGTATCCAGGTAATTCCCGAGGGCAAGGAAGACGATTTCGAGTTTGATATTCTCGATGCTACCAAGGTCTGGCCGGAAGAGCTTGTGCCTATTCGGTACATTGGCGAGCTGGAGCTAAATCGCAACGTGGATGAGTACTTCACAGAGACTGAGCAGGTTGCCTTTTGTACCAGTCACCTTGTGCCTGGCATCGGTCTTTCCGACGATCCGCTGCTACAGGGGCGAAACTTTTCGTATCTTGACACGCAACTCAGCCGACTTGGCGTCAACTGGCAGGAACTTCCCATCAATAAGCCCGTGTGCCCAGTCATGAACTTCAACCGGGACGGCGCCATGCGTCATACTATTGCCAAGGGAAAAGTCAACTATTGGCCCAACAGATTCGACGTCCAGCCTGCAGCAACCGAAAAAGAAGGTGGGTATGTCGACTACCCCCAGAAAGTCCAAGGCATCAAAGTCCGCGGAAAGAGTGAGAAGTTCAAGGAGCACTTTTCGCAGGCAGAGCTGTTCTACAACTCCATGTCCGACGTGGAAAAGAGCCATATCAAGGCGGCTCTGTCGTTTGAACTGGACCACTGTGAGGAACCTATCGTTTATGAGCGGCTGACCAAGCGTCTTGCCGAGATCGACTTGAACCTCGCGCAATCTGTTGCCACCATGGTCGGGGGGCCTAGCCCTTCAGCGTCGCCGCGAAAACCCCACGGCAAGAAAACGGTTAGGCTCAGCCAGCTTGAGTTTGTGCCGGAACGTGTCATCATTGCGACGCGCAAAGTCGCCATTTTAATTGCGGACGGCTACGACCCCATTGCCTACACCGCCATTGTCGCCGCCCTCAAAGCCGCACAGGCGATTCCCGTCGTTCTTGGCCCGCGTCGCTCCCCCATCTTTGCCGCCGGAGAGGACAAGGCGTCTGCGAAGGGTGTCATGCCAGATCACCACTTTGAAGGGCAGCGAAGCACAATGTTCGACGCGGTCTTTATTCCCGGCGGTAAGCAGTCGGTAGATACGCTCATCAAGATGGGTCGTGTTACGCACTATGTCCGGGAAGCGTTTGGACATCTCAAGACAATTGGTGCCACGGGAGAGGCCGTCGACTTGGTGAATCGAGCAGTGCAGCTGCCAGAGGTGCAGCTTTCTGGTGATGGCGAGTCTGTGTTGAGCTATGGTGTGGTCACGCTGCGGAACCCCAAGCCGGAGGGTTTGAGGGAGGTCATTTCGGCGGCGAAGAATGCGAAGCATTTCTTGGATCAGTTTGTATGGTCGATGAGCCAGCATCGATGCTGGGAGAGGGAGTTGGATGGGTTGGCTGCTCAAGTGGCTTATTGATCAGTTTTTATGTACATGCTGTTACGACTTTGTCGGCCAGATACTAGATGCGAGGTGTTTTAAGTTGTGTACGACTACACGCAATACGTATTGACGATTACTTGGCATCATCTCAGATTGCTCTGAAAATATTCACACTTTGTAGAGGCAGAGAATGTGACGTTGTATGCTACAGCAAGTGGTATCTCTCTGAGTCCTGACTCCCTGCCCCTGGTCCCGAGTTTCCAACGAATCTGTCTGACACGTCACATTTCAGGCCCTCGCGCATATTCTTTGAAGCCCCCCTGATATAATACGTTCCAACTTTCAGGGTGGCGATCATAAATCTTGTCGTACATGAAATTTGGTAAGCTATCGCAGACAAGCTGAAGACTCCGGGGATTCCGGAACAGCCTCCGAACAGGTTCCCGCCTTCCTCGTCTTCGCAGCTCTCATTGCTCAAATCGTCCACCAGGACAACCGCCTTGCTTCGGGAGTCGGCGGCGTGCCTTTTTGATCAACGTGAATGGTACAGTCGGTTGTAAAGGGAGCAAACTGGGATCGTGCAAAGCCATGGCCCTCACTATTTTGGCTTATTGACTTGCGTTGGCCAAAAAGGGAGACAATATGGGTGGAATTTGACATTATATACCTCAAGACGACTCTCACTCACGAGACTCGAGACGGGGCGAAGCCGCAAGCGGCAAAGGTGCCGAGGAGTCGAGGACTTTACTGATTACTGAACTTGATCGTTTGTGTATAAATTGTACCGGATAATCGGACCGTGGATGCCTTTGCTTCCTGGAACTGCTGGAGGTGAAAATAACCAGAGGTAGAGGCAGGGAAACCGCGAAATTTAGTTTCCGATCGATTCGAATTACGAATTGAAGGTGCATACAGAGTAGTTGTACGGAGGTATGAGGTATGTACGCCAATTCGGCGACTTCCGTGCTTGGAGTTGGAGCCGGCCCATCCGGTCGTTTCGTACCTACATGTAACATAGGTACCTCCTAGCCGATTGGGCCGCGGGCGGGTAGGTTTGCGCATTCATGAAATCATACATACCTACATGCAAGCATCAAGATTCAAGAGGACAAGTGATGCAGGAGATACAACAAACCCGTGCTAATATCAGTTCCGTTTTTAACAGGGTACATACTCAGAGATAACCATTACCACCCCAACTTCAGCTCGTTTTGGCGCGCAGCTATGTACTATGTAGGTAACGGGCAACAAGTTACAAGGGTCAACCATATTTCATGAACCATGCCTCGGAACTTGTTACTTCGAAGTGGAGGAAAAGTTGTAACTCGGAAAAGTGAATACGGCACTGTAGGTATGAGGTATATAAACTGCGCTCGTTCGTCGTGAACAATTCAAATCAGTTCCAATTCGTTCCACCATCTTTCCAATTGTCTTTCCGAGTCCTGCTTCCAGCCAAGTATCTACATAGTACACTCTTCCAAGTTCCACCTTGTAAAACCATCAACACATCTTTCTTCAAAACACTCCATCACTATGCACGCCCTCAATATTTTGGCCCTCCTTCTTCCTCTTGTGGCGGCCAGGGACCGCTTTCACTGCAATTGCAAGTCATTGAAGAACGGTGGGAGTCCGAACGTGCATCTCACCCAATGGGTTTGCCTCGAATATTATAGGAGCATTGTATGTATGATGAGTTACAAGTTACAACTTGCGACTTGGAACCATTTGGATCATGCCATGGCCCATGAAGAGAATAGGAGATATGCTGACTGGGATTCTCTGATTTTCTATGCAACTATAGGCCGTTTTCAACGACCGCCTTGGTGAAGTAAGTGCCTCAAAGTCATGTCCCGAATCCCGATGATATCAGACTCGTTACGAAAGGCGCAGACAGATTCGAAGACAACACTATAGTAGTTTAGATACTAATTTCCTTGGCTTCTTTTTTCTAGTGCGTGGTGATTCCGGGCAATACCATCAATGAAATGGCTTGGAAAACATCCTGCCAAGAAGCCGCTGCTGAACAGTGCTGAGTTATGCTGACACCGAACGGCTACTATCCCTGTCAATGGTCATTGATTCCAAGCCAGCTCTCACAGTCGAGGCGGCTTGGAAGTTGGGGCCGCTCGCCGCCGCTGCCATAATCCATTAACCTCCGTCGGTTGAACTTTCAACTTCAAGATGCACAGCGACTCATGGCGCGACGAGAACGAACAAGCCTGTTGATTATCATTCAACTTTGAACTTGGGGCCTGGGCAGCGGGACGCCGAGACCCGCCATCAAGCTCTCATGTATGATGATCATATGATGTTGGAACTTGGCACGCGAGCAGTGCAAGTGTGATTTTCTGTACATGTGTTCTCAGCCTATCTCAGGGCTTAGTCTTACGACTATAAGACAACAGCGCATCTGTGATTACGTTAGGTCTGGGGATTATTATAGTCGTCGTTCGGGAAATTGTAATCAGGACCTTGGTCCAATGGTCCTTCATGTTGTCTGAGGTCTCCATAATCCATTTGTAGACTCTGTCATATTTTTACCTTCGCATTCGTTGAATTTACGTCTATTATCTACCTTCAATCTTTGGATGCCCATTGCCTTGACCTGAGGACTCATGAGAATTTGAAGACTAAGGAAATGAAAGCAATCTAGAAGTCGACATCATCTTTGCGACCTCTATACAGAGTACTATCATTATCATATCATACAGGTATGTAGGTACATTAGTTAATAGTCCGCTCGGTTCAAATTGACGGCACACAAATGGCAATTGTACGCCAGTTCGGCGGCTCCCGTGCTATTAGCCGGTCGTTCCGACGTCCATACCTGTCAATTGGGAATTTAAGCGGGTGTGCATATTCAGTATATAACTCGATTTTGGCAGTTCCCTAAGACGTAATGTTGTACTCCGTACCTATACTCTGCATACCTGATTAGGTAGGCTACGTAGGTATATTGTACGTCGTAAAGGAAACCCGGAACCGTTCCACAACGCCACTGCACTGAGTCCTGAGTCCTGAGTCCCGACACTCCTCCGCCAGAATAGGTACCCGGCTTTGCCTTCTTGCAAGTTGCGTCGCGAGCATCGATCATGATCGATGTAGACGTGTCACGTCAAGAGCAACTCAGCCGCCAGCAGCCCCGCAAGAATGACGCGCAAGCCGTGGTCAAAATTCCGAATGATGCGCAGTTTTTCAGCATGGTTTTCTTGACTGGCTAGATGTGTAGTCTCCCGAGTCCCGACGCCCAGAGTGATAAGATTATTGAGATCTGGGGGGTAGACCACTGTATACATACATTATTATACATACATACCAGTTACCTAGCACATACCTGTGATCTAACCGGTCAAGTCTACCTTTGGCCACTGTTCCTGCCGTTACATTCGCATTCGAGAATCGAGCTGTCCAGTGATCCACCAACGCTCTGTGAATCGTGGTCTTCTTAAGGTAAACCCTGGAGCCTGGCGGGGCTTGCCGCTTTTGACACAGAGTGCGATCCAGGAGCCTCCTATCACGATTCACAAGACTTCATAAGCTGTCAATGAGTGCGAGTCTACTCGGTCACTGTGTCCACCACTGACACCGCGGAAGTGAGTCCCGGCTTCCGAGGCCACGAGGCTTGAGCCTACTGCCTCGAGAGACTGCCAACTGGAGGTTACGACCATGATCTTGGACTCACATGCCCTCCTTATCCCTTCTTCTCCAAGGGATAAGACAGACACTATAGAGTACATGACTCTGGTGGTTTTTTTTCGATCTTGCATTTGCTTGCGTGTTGTCGCACAGCACGCTGCGTCGCTGACTCGCTGCCTATATGAGCCGACACCTCGTCCTCGAGAGCCGATTCTTCGTGAGTCGTGAGTCGACCAGTAGAGTCTAGGTAGTAGGACTCTAGCTCTTCTCAATGGTCCAATGCAGCCCATCGAACATCAGGAATCACGTGCAGTGCAGAGCGATCTAGACTCTGACTTGATGCTATTTATAACCGTAGGGAGATTGCGGCGCCCTTCTCTCCAGACGCGCCGTATGGCTCCCGTCGTCGGAGTCAAGATGATCAATATGCATCTCGTTCAGTTTCGACCATGTTGTGTTGTATGTGTAGGACGCAGGAAATCAGATGGTGGACGCATTAGGTACCTAGTTTCACTTTCCATGTTTTTTTTGTTTTTTTTTGGGGGGGGGGGACGCGACGATCCCACTGTGATTACAGGTCGAAAAGGTCAAGGTGGTCGATGGGGTAGTGCCGGACGTGCCGGACGGGGCTGTATAGCAGCATAGGTAGGTAGGTAGGTTAAGGTAGTTCATGGATCACTCCGTAAAGGACTAGCATTACTCCGTACATACCTGGTAGGTAGCCCAGGAGGTAGGTACATACATATGTATACGTAGGGAATAAGTGCGGGGAGACCATCTCCGTAATGTCCGAGTACCCCGGTCCCCGAGTGTAAGACGAAGTCTAGACAGCCTAAAAGGGGCAATTGAGATCGGGGTCTTTCGATCCTCGAAGAGTGTTCCGCTAATTGGGCATACAAGCTGCAATTATCTAGGTATAAAAGCGCATTTCCCGCTCCTCATGTGTACGTATTTTACTTCAGTCATCATATACTCACAACAGATTCCACGAAGCAAATCTCGTCCAATTTACACATTACATACAACAACATGAAGTTCAGCACCGTCCTCGGCACCTTTGCCCTATCTACCCTCGAGGCATACCGTGCCTATGCCAGCCCGATTGAGCCTGAGGCTCCCGTTCAGTCGCTGATAACCCGAGGAACTGAGTACTGCTGTGTGCAAACGTAAGTTGCTGCCTCTTACATAAAACGTACACCCACATTACACATCATTGGATGGTGTCACTACCAGCATGAAGCCGCTCTAAGCTTTCACCATGTATCATGTAACCTATGTGCCGGGACTTGCACTAACCACAAATCACAGACAAATCGATGGCAACACACGAAATCAATTTGTCTCCTATCCCTTGGATGGGCTCAAAGGAGCAGTCGCCCGTTCGGGTGAATGCGTCATCGTCGCTCACCAAACATCCACTCCCCCAAGCCGAGATGGCTGCTCAAAGTGGGTTTTTGAAGCCGTAAACTGTGACGGATACCAAAACCCTTCGGCCTTTGTGCGTGACGCGTCAGTTTGCAAGTAAGGACATAAGCAGTTCGGGGGGGGAGGCAAGTTGCAGTTGACTGTTCACGCTACCAGTGCCGCCGGCGCCACGTGCTGGACTGCATACTGCTATGAACATTGGAAGTTGGAACAACACTTTGTACTCCGGAGTAGACTGTACAGAGTATGATGGTGTAACAAGGGCCTTAACTGTTGACGAGAAGTAATCAATTCAAAATACATACAATAACAGACTTGAACTCCTTAAGTATCTCTGAGTGCGTGAAATGCCTGCGCAGGGTGCTCTCACATGGCGTACAGGTATTAGGTACAGATGCCCTTTGATCGAGTGAATCATTGATCTTTTGTTCGAGGTTGGGACATGTCCTTGCCTCTGACTCAGTGACTCTTGAGTCTTCGCTCCTTGGCTACACGAGCTGACCCGTACCTTCATTCTTCGTGTTCAATGAGTTGTGACTCGTGAGGCGTGACACTAAGCTGCTTAAGCGTGCCCACTGCCTACACGTGTGAGCACTGAAAGGTGGTAAGTCGTGACGGATGGGATACATACACACCAGGTACCTTGTTTGTACGTACATGTGTGTGGGACAGGCTACAGCAGGAGCCGAAAAATGTGTGCACTGTGGACAGGGGCCAGTGGGCACAACTCACGAGCGTCGTCAAGGCCATAGCGGCGGCACTGAAAGAAGTCAGAGATTGCGGTGGACGCACAAGCGTGAGAAATAGTACGAAGCGGATTTCCTCGAGGTCGTGATGTGTGAATGAGCTCATATGTATTCATCTGGCGCGAACACCGCCTTGTTCGTCGGCCCCCAATCGAGCATCTTGCGAATGTGCCAGCTTTTATTAGGGCCTCGGAGGTGACAGGTCTCATCATTGATCGAGGTCTTTTCCAGCTCGGTAGATGGCAACATCATCTGCATATGTAGGTGCAGGTAATATGTAAGTGCCGTGTTGCACTTGCCCGTGGGGGAGTGTATGTATAACGCTAGGTACATACTCCGTAAGTGTAATGGAGTCTTTGGCGGCTCCCGCGCTTAGTGCATTAGCCGATCCATCAGACATCTCCGGTCGTTCCGTATGCACGTTCGTCGTTCGTAGCTTCATTCATTATTAGGCACTTCCAAGTTCCTACACACTTTTTCCAAGAGGATTTTCTTGACCGGCACCACGGCGAAATAGTCCCCCGACGGCCAAGGAGGGCGATGAGATTTGGGAACGGGACGTACGGAGTAGACTCACATGTATGTAGGTATGTGTGTATGTGTGTAGTACTAGTACATAGCCTGTGGGTAGGTAGGTAACCGCCATCGGTCAATCGTCAACGGTCAACCGTCAAGATGAGTCTTCGCTCCAATCTCTGAATAGAAACCGGAAGTACGGAGTACGGGAATCTCACCGCGCCAGATCCCATGAGTATTTTCTATTTGAGCACCTTTTTGGGAGCTCATGCAGCTGCCAATGGAGTTTGGATACTGCGTGTGCACAGTGCCAAGTTCCATAACACGACGTTTTCGGTCCTTGAGCTTGGGGGCCGCTGTGGGAACCTCGACGCAAGGCTTCGCGAGGACTCAGGAGAATTGTGGACAGTGCAGCTCTATGGAACCTTTCGATTCCCGCGATTCTGTTGCCGCTCCGTGTAGGACATGTTGATTTGATAGATGTCACGAACTCACGGCTGGTCACAGCGGGCACAGGGGCAGGCGACTGAAGTTCTCGGTTGACGAAGGAGTGAAGGATTCAGGAGGGAAGAGTCAAAATGTGCGGAGTGCAGCGGACATTGACCCCAGATACCTCCTAGATAGGTACCTAACTCTGCAGCAGCGCAGAATCTGCAACGCTCACGTGACGTGACTGAAATGCTGGCAGCGGTCAGTACCAAAATTGATGAGTTCGATGTTGTCCCTGATCAGTGATGGCTGTGAACTTGTGGTCCGTAGAACGATCATTGAGTGAATATTGTTGTTGAGAGAAGAATTATTTTAGGTACACAATACTCTGTGCATAGAGTTATTACTTAGGTAGGTAGGTAGGTACCTACCTATTTGTACCACCTTGCCCCACCAATTTCCGTTTTCGCTCGACCTTTTTTCGTCCCGCCGTACACCCAGCTACCGGCCATCAGTGATCACTGATCAGTGACCACATATTCATTCGTTTGCGATCTTGACATTGCATTGACAAAAAATAAACCCGTTAAATCCACAGAAGTATGTTTGAAATAATCTGGAGTTTCAGAATATGCCAAATTGTCACTTGAGCAACGTATTCCAACACGCCCTGTCACGCCGTGTTTGAGGTTGCGGTTCTGACTCCTGGGTGGATGCATGGCCGCCGCCGCCGAGCTCGTCAAGCTTGATCATCACTCTACTACTGTAACTATGTCTCTCATGGAAGTATGAAGAACCATATGATCATATCCAAAGTCCCTCGGGCTTCGTCAGTTCCCAAGCGAACGGTCCTGTCGTTTTCGCGGTTTCATCCGTGACTCAGCGGCCAGCCTCTCAGGCAGGAGTCAGGCTGGAGGCTGGAACCTGGCGACAGTGGCGATGAACATGCGTCACTGGCGTGCGGATCGGTCGAGAGTCAAGAGACGGGCATGCTGCCCAAACATGACAGTAAGAGGCTCCGTGACCCGTCTGACGTCAGACAGAAGTTAGAACAGGTATCGTATCGTTTGGTCTACCATATGATCATGATAAGCCCGGATGCGGAATTTGTAGCTTCCAAGTTCCGACTTATCGCAGTTCTCGGCCTTGAACCAATTCAGAATGGATCATGGATGAAACTATGAAAGCGGAGCCATCTGATTTTGGCCAGTGGCATCTGCCATCTTTTTCTTGGCAGGTTTTGACATCATCGTTGCCTCGTCGGTCTCGATCGACGATGAGTCGATATCGCTCTTTAAAGTTCAATGTTGGGAATCCTTGGGATATTCCATAAATTCGTCAGCTCAGAAGTTCAAAACTTTCTTCAATGAATCAACGATTCAACGTCACAGACTCACTACTCGAGATATTTAAGATGATTTCAATTTCCGTCCGGCGTCCGCTGAGTTCTTGTTTAGTTGTTTTCTTGAAGGTTCAATTTTCAAACTTTCATTCCATCGTCACGAAGTCATCACAGAGTGCGAGGCTGCGAGCCAGGTCCCAGGAGCCTCCTATCAGAATTTCACAAGTTGTCAATGAGCGCGGCTCGGGAGCCTAGAGGCTAGTGCCTACTGTCTTAGTCTCTGACTCTCTGCCACGACTCACTGTGTCCAGCTACAGCACGGAAGTGAGGCCACGAGCCTGCTGCCTCTGCCATCTGAAGACTCGCCGAGACTGTCACAGTTCACTGAGGGTTACTAATACTATCATGATCTCCCATGCCTTCGCAGCCTTCCTTGTCTCTTCTTCTCCAAGGGGCAAGACAGACACTGGACGGTGGTGACCAGTAATTAGTAAAGACTAGATTCTAGCCCAATGGTCCCATGCTGCATGCAGCCCATTCAAATTCAGGAATTACGTGCAGTCGAGGGCACTCTAGACTTGATTATACATAACACAACATGAAGTAACGTCCAAGGCTTATTCTTAATAGACTCTAGACTCTTAGAGGCATTCTGCTTTGCTAATGTAACTTGTAAGCACAAGTGCTGCACAAGTTACAACTGAGTGACTGGCAAGCAACCTTTCCCTTCAATAAGTAGTACGTAGTAGTAAGTACGTAATGTAATACTACGTTTCACATGGAAAAGACTGCATCAGTGCATATGGAAGTCTGGAAGATGCGGTCTTAGGTCTATTCCAAGACAATAAATCTATGAAAGCGATGTAACCGGCTGAGACGTTGCATAATTGCATTTTCTGTCCTTGATTGAGATTCTGGGACTGGAATGCGCTAGGTACAAGTTCCAACTTTCAAGAAGCTGCAGCGGCCTTATTACGGTTTATCTACAGCCTGGAGAGTTTCAACCCGAAAAATTCATGAATGCCTGATGTGATCATGTCAAGATGGCAAAAATAGTAAGACGCCACCGCACCACGTAACACGTTACAGTGTACACGCAGTACGGCGGCCGGCCTCAACAAAGAAATACGCCGACGAATACGGTCCCAAGGTCATCAATAAGAACAATAACATGAATAGCGAGCGAGCGACCGGACCTGCGCACGGAAATCAGCCACCCCCTCCCATATACTCGGCTCCTGCTTCCGGCTCCCGAGTCCCTTCTCGAACCCTCCCCCCTGGGCCCTGAGGCTGCTGCCCCCTCAAATCCTCGATTTTTTCGACGTCGCTGGAACACCCCCGACGACATGCCGCATGCGACGGTATCTAGATGGCATCACCAGGCTACAGCATGAAACGTCATCCCACAGGTGATAGCATCCCCGGACCCCATGATCCCATGATCTATCATCTGATTCATCTCACGAGTCACAGCCTTCGAGAATCGAGAACCATCAACTTTCAAGCACCCGCCCCCCCCTTCTTCGTACTCTCCCCCCCGCCACTTCTTCCCCCCTTCTGGATCTCCTTCCCCGCGCCATACCCCTTGGATCCCTCATCCCCCTGCGGCTTGCTCAGTTCCTGATCCGCGCCCCGAAGCGCGAGTGCATCAATGGCCCCGTCTTCGGACTCGTGCGAGGCTCTCTCGCGGGCTGCCTCGGGGGTATTCGCGCCTTTTTGGAAGGAGGAGTCCATTTGTTCGGCGTCTTCGGGTTGAGGGACTGGATCGTGTTTTTTGGTTGTGCTTTTGTGGTAGGTGCGGAGGAGGAGGGGTGAAGGCCGCGAGGGGAGGCGTTGGCGGAGGGGGGAGGTGAGGGCTGAGATTCGTGGACGGGGAAACATGATCATTGCTGGTTAAAGGTTTTGATTGTATTTGGTGGACACTGGAGGGCTTGTTTGTGTTTCTTGTTTTGCGTAGCGTTTCGTAACAGTACTGGTTTGGGTGTCGCAAAGTGTAGTTGGGTTTGGTGCCAGGTGAGGCTAAAATTCGTTGGTGTAGTTGGTGGAATCGGCTCGATTGGTGCTGGTTGTGAGATAGAGGAAGATGGCGTTGCTTTACTTATTGGTATGCTGCCAGAGAAGGGGAGTTCAAAGTTGAATCTGGGTTCTTTGGAGGTGAAAATGTTTGGTTCCCGAAGTGGTTCCGAAGTGGTTTCGCAGATGGTTTGGGGATGGTCTTGAAGTGGTGTTAGTGAGTCCAGTGACGTCGTGGAATGCGGCGATGCGACCTTGTCGTCATCATGTCATCATACCATAGCCGTTGCACGAAGAGTACCATAAGGCGTAGCTTGGTACCACTTTTAACTTTTTGTGCTACAGAAGTTTCAAGTGAGCACCACCATATCTCGCGATGAAGTCTTGCATCTTTACCTCGTACTCTGTATTATATGAGCATTACTTTACAAGTTTGTAAGTGCAGCATGATGTACCACTGTGTAATGTGTCTAGGTATATTTGTAGGTACTTACAAGGTGTGCCTCTGTATCGGGATTCGGATCACACATTGCTCCATACACAGGTTAATCGCACCTATCGCAATGAGGCATTACAAGCATCGGCATTAGCATCGGCATTGCGCTTACAACCGTAGGTATGTTACATGTACTCCCGTACACGTGCCTGAAATCCTGAGCCGCAGGACTCGAGACCATTGCTGCAGGTACCAATGCAACGCGTTACGCAACAGAAAGCGGCCCTAGACTCAGGCTATAATGAGGCCATTATTCGTAGCCTGCGATCGAGTCAAATTGTGGAGGGGAGATGATAAGGCGAATCGGTCGTGAGTCGTGACTCCAATGGACAATTAAAGTCGGTAACTTCACTTTGACGTATTGACTATTGAGGCTATTTCGCATGCGAAGACACGAAATTGAGTGCTGCCACTATTCTCTTCACGAGGCAATTGAATAGCGTGATTGCCGAGATGCGACGGGGTGTTACTGGTAACTGTCGAGCGACGAGGAGAGGTTTGCCACTTGTGAAGTTGTGTGTTTCTGAACCCGTGCATAGGCGGGTACCTATCATTGGGTGCAATGGGTGGGAGTGGCGGCGGGAGTTCGGACGCAACAGAGGACCGTGGGCAACAATAACTGAATAGGTAGATGAATAAAGGTCAGAGAACAGATGAATAGAGTGGCTGGTGGACATGCGAAAATGAAACATGGATAAGGTGAGCTGCATACTTGGACACCAAGCGGAAGGGACAAGCAATTGACCGAGCATCGAGTATCAGTTGATAAACAGATCATCATCAAAAAGTTGTTGGAAGATTGAACATCAAAGTCAATCATAAACACGTCTTGTTCACAACTGAAAAGAGTTTATCAGCGCATCGCATGCCCCAGGTCCATGGACTACATACCTATGTATCTAAATAGGTACCTACCTACTTTAAACAAATTCGAGCTTCCTTTCGTCTGATACATACCTCAGCCAGTCTCCACTGTCCAGGGACCAGGGCCGGCGTGCTCACTGCTACCACTATGGAGTCATGGACTGTGCCGCGCATTGCCACGTGTATGATACGGACCGAATGCGGATGCATGGCTCACTAGTAACTACTGATGCTATTGACGAGATCGAAGAGAGCCCTTTTGCAATATCGGATGAAAGATGAGCAATGTGGGTGGGCGATTCGGATGGGCAGTATTATGTATACCTATGGTGACGCCGACTCAGCTGAAGAAACGAGGCTGGATCCGCACGTATAATCTGTGTCGAATGGAAGCACGCGGATGGAATAGAAGCAAGATAGGTAGGCATCCATGATCCGACCGGACGGTGTGATGGTTCGCATCACTCGAATACAAGCCGAATGTAACATCACACTGTACAACTGTACAACATCACATACCAGGTAGGTACCTAGGTACCATGTGCCTCCAAGGACCATCCTGGACCAACCGGGAAGCAACGCCTCGCTCATGGCCCCACCTTCCCTTTCGGGGGTTGAATAGAACGTCAATAGGCTCGTCCGCGGCCCCTCACCACCTCACCATGTATCAATAGAAACCCTTCTCCTTCTCCTGCAGCAAATGCGCCTTCTTTTGTTCTTGGGCATCGCACAAATGGCCTCGGCCGTTTCAATTAACATGCATCCCACGCAGGTACCTGCACCAAACTCAACGCCCCCGGTCGCATTCATGATTTATCGCCCACGGCCCCGACGTAGCGGCATCGGGTTCTGCATCGGGCTGTCCAGCCACAAGGTTCATCGGGGATATCGTTAGAGCCTTCTGTGATGTGTCAAGTCTACGAATCCGGATGGATGGAAAAAGAAGGCGTCGGAAGTTAATAGATAGCATAGACGGACGAACGGTTGTGTGCATGAATGTTCGCCGCCGATTGGACTGGCTGGCAACTGCAGACGTGGAGGAGAGATTGCTTGTGGATTCGATACACTTGTCGCTATGGCATCATTGATTCATTTGCAGAGTTTTCTTGAGCCAGAATTATGATGGCTGTCACGGCTCACAAAGCTCGTGGATGGCACGTTGCCACGTCTAGACTTGCCATGACACCGTATTTACAGTCTTACAAGTTACTACTGTGGACACTGTAGTATGTACGTCCAGATTTCGTAGATGGCACATGATACATCCAGAGCTGGCCAGTGGCAGATTGCATGAACCGCATCGCAAAAATATGAAGACTCTCCATGCCAGCAAGACGCCGCATTCAGGCTTTTCCTGTTATAGCCAGAAATGCCTCACAAAGTACGTTGTCGGCGTTTGTATTGAGGTCATGTCGATATCCTCGGCAAGAAGAATGCGTCATGACACCTGCTCGCACCGGCAACTTTGTTCGCAGGGAAATGACCTGCGCCGCGTCCCGCCTCCCGTTTCTACTTAGAAGCTAGTCTATTGACTGCTCTGGAGACTGGCGCATCAATAACACTCATGGTTGGCAGCAAGTACCCAACAACAGTGCTGAGTGCCAGGGTCCAAAAAAAACGACATGATCCAAGCTTGACAATTGCAAACCCCCTCTGCTTAGCTTTTCTTTTCTCGGTCTTTCTCATCTGTGGAAAAAGGGTCTTTTCATCAGGTGGCTTTTCTTCGGTCTGTTGCCGTCTCTATTGAGCATCGCAGATAGAGAATCGAGATAACCACGGCGCGATCAGGAAAACATATAAAACACCTTGATTTCCTGTTCGTCCAGACAACTCTCTTCTTCTTTTATCTCGATATCAGCATCTCGAACGCTCACGACCAAGTCAAGCCTGACTCTTTTGTTCACCATCTTCCTCTTTCTCCTAGAAAGACTTCAAACACACAAATCTTTACGATTCATTCTTTCTCTTCTTCCATCCACTCTGCCTCCTCTCGACGTTCAGTATGCACGTCACCTCTATTGTCATCGCCCTAGTGGCATCAGGTGCTTTCGCAGCGCCCTCTCCTGAGCCTCAACCTTGGTGCTGGCGCCCTGGCCAGGGGTGCTGGAAGGTCAAGCGCGCGGCTGATGCCTTTGCCGAAGCGATCCAGTCCTCCAGTAGCATCGTTGCGCGCGCCCCCGAGACTGAGAACGGAAATTCCGCCCGCGCCCTCAATGAGCTCGCCCACCTTGTTGCGCTGACGGCGAGAGACCCCAGCGAGTTCTACGACGGATTGGGTCTCGAGAAGAAGTCTGTCGATGTTGATGCTACGAAAGCTGCCCGCGCTGTTCTCGACGAAATCCGCGATGTCAGCCATGAAGAGGAATCGTCTGCTGCTCCTCCCTCGCCCCATACTTTCCCTCCTGAGTGCGAAGGACCCAGGGTTCTGTGCTGGAAGAAGCGCGAGGCTGATCCTGAGCCCTGGTGCTGGCGCCCTGGTCAGGGTTGCTGGAAGGCTAAGCGGGATTTGCATGCCCTTGAGGTCGCTGCGCGAGCCATCATTGAGGCATAAATCTATCTATTCTGTATCCATCAATGTCTTGACTTACCACTTACACCTTTCGATCTTTGCCTATGGCCGCCTATTACTCCGCCTATACCACCGCGGTCCGCTTGTACCACCACCTTCCTTTCTTGTCAGAGCACTTTGCTACAAGGTCAAGAGCCTGCCCGTCGACATGTCTTACCTACTACTTGACAACTCGGATTCTACATCACGATTCACCTTTTTTCTCTGAAGATGGCGAGAGCAGAACCTGGAGGAGAAATCGCCAAGTCAAACATGTCTACCCCTTTCCCACCTCCTCTCTCAAAAAAAAAGTTGCTCTTGTCTTGGACTTTGGTCCTGGGCAATCAGGAACGACTATCACAAAAAAAAAAGCATATTGTCCACCCATTCAACGGGGACACGCATCTTATGGCAACGTTTATAAGAACGACATGAAGCAATGACGATAGACACCAATGAGAAAATTAAAATATGCTTGAAGGAGGGAAAAGAAAATGAAGAAAAAAAAAGACATTACCTGCAGAAGTCACGACGAGTGTGCTTGCTTGTTTGTTTGCTGGCTTTTCGGTTTTTCTTTTGTATTCTCGCCGCGCGTTGGAGCGTGTGCGTTGCATTGCCTAGGGAGAGGTATCATGTTTGACAGTTCCAGCAGGGAATCCAGGCCCAGGGGGGAGATTAGATAGTGGGCGATGATTCTTCTGGTTTGGAACGCTCGGCATCTCTAGTTAGTTTAGGAGTCGCCAGGGCCTGAGATTTGAGATCGGCCTGGAGGCTGGGGGATTGACTACCTAACTAGGGGGTGTACGGAAGACTCGGGGAGGAGACAGATGGTTTGGGAAAGGGGGAATGTACAGATAGTTTATATAGGGAATGCGATGAGAGTTATGGCGATGATTGATGATTATGAATGAGTGATGTGATCCCTGATGTGCGTCGTGGACGGGGGTGAATCTTGCGTTGAAGAGTGTGGTGAGAGATTTGAATGGTGATGAATTCAGAACGATCAATGATGAAGGATGAATGCTTTTTGTGGTATGATGGTTCCATCATATGTCGGATGGTGAGATGAATGATGAGATGACGATGCTTGATGTTTGATGTGATCTGTGGACAGTGGTGTGCTTCCAAGTTTCTGGTGTGGTCTTTTGAGTCTGATGCGGCTGCGGATGTGATCGCTGAAGTGTCCCGTCGTGTTTGTCTCTGTGATGTATCGGTTAAAGAACCGAGAGACACACACTGATGTGATCTTGATTCTTGACATGTGGCCTACATCACCGACCTCATCGGTCGAGCAAACTCGTGAATGTCAAATGAGCAAGGAGTGAGAGCCGTGGCCCGTCAGTGAGGAGTGATGAAGAGCGTGGTGGAAGATGATATGCATGATGAGATGTAGGCGATGATTGCGATATTGAATACCTACCTACTCTCTACTCTGTACGGAGTAATGAGTGGGACAATCTTTGATGCGTCAAATGATGTACAAGTTAAATCGAGGTGTGACGATGGTCAAACTAACGAAAGAAACCATCACTGATGTGGCCTTGACACATAGATCCCCAGCGTGGCATTTAATGCAATGAAGATGGCTCTCTGGGCTCCCTCCGGACGTAGTCGGTGACTCGGTGGTTGCTCGCCATAGATGCATGCTCATTGCTGGATAACGTCAGAAGTCAGCAACGATGACTCCAAAGTTCTGTCCGGCTATCGCGACTCGTAACTACATGGCAGTTATAGAGTGACAAGGTCAAGCCAAGAGCACTACAAAATTCACAACATTGCAGACAAACGAGCTACGATTCTTCCTGTTATGTATGCGTCCCGATGCGCGACGAGACTGGAGACCAGACGGCCCGACCCGCGGCAAACTGCAGTCTCCTCTGATGGTGAGGGTGACGCGCAAATTGCACTCATCGCGCCGGATTTTGCATCCCCCGCCGCCTGATGTTGCACGAGCGCGCGCCCGAATTCCTGCGTCCATCGGCCACGGCAGTCGCCCATCCAGGAAGCAGGACAGGAAAGCGACTCCTAAAATCCCTCTCAAGTTGGTCTCGAAATGTACGCTCAATCATTGCGATCCCCCCCATCTGGCTTCTCGCCGAGGGGCACCGCACCCAAGATTGTTCGCTTCAGTCTCCGTTCTCCGTCTCTCAGTCACCGGACGTCTTGGGCGCAGCCTCGAAAGGGCACCTCGGCCCAGCATTACGATAAGACTTGAACGTTGTTATTTGCGTTGTTCATTTTTGAATGGAGAAGAAGAAGAAAAAGGGAAGGAAAGAGAGGAAAAATTTGGTGCTTTTTGGTGGGCTGGGGAGTGGGGCGGAGGGAAGGGGCTGACTCAGCAGAGGCAGAAACTACACTAGGCCAAATTTGGGTTGGGTCGGATTTTCCTTTGCACGAAAGGCGTTGTGGAACGAGTCACGACGCTCACATTGATTCAACGACGCCTGTCGTGATGTCTACAGTCTCCGTGATGTCTTCATACTCATCCAAATACGCGCCCATCTGGAAGTCTGTTCTCATCAAGCCACTCATATCTTGACCTCGCGAGAGGACGCAATCACACTGTGTCATGGAGACGGGCAAGAACTTGGAAGACGGATCCCATGGCCGACGCGTCACGCCGCGACGCCGACATGACACATGTTGCTGGCCCGGCCTGAGTAGTAAAGATGCATTGATCAATGGCGATTAGAAGTTGATGAATAAAGAATATAATGAAAGGTATGGATCAGAAGAAGAGAGGTAAGCAAAAATAAAGGGGTCGGTGTTATGCCATTCATCGTCCGACGTCCCGTACCAAAACCCGTTAATCCCCAGGCCAATTTCACCTGGAATATCCAGCAGTGAGCATCATTCCACACGCTCGTCGCCCAGTCTCCTCATCCTCGGTGGCACGGTGCTGGATATACTAAATTTGTCAGGTAAAACCTACCCGACGACCCAACTAAATGAGAAGATCAGCCTTGCCGCAATCATTTCGTCTTTTGAATGCAGATTGCCAGTATCCTTTTTGAGCTTATCCATAGTGGCTCCCTTTTTTCCGGGACCGTGCCGACGCATCGGCTATGTTCAATCGACGGTCCTCGCTCGACGCTTCTTTCTAGCCTTCGCCGAGCTAGTCTCTTTTGACGAGGATGGTTTCATTGCCTCCCAGATTCAAGACAAGTCCGCTGTCCACATTAGACTTTAATTTGCCTTCAACAATAGATTCAACAGAGTCTATCGTGGATTCAAGAAGAAAAAATGAACTTGTCTTGAACTAGTTGAGCATCCAAACTCGATGCAGAGAAATTCACCGAGTCTCGAGACTCGACTCTCGTGTCCCTTCGCATTTTGGGCGCCGCATATCTTTGGTTGATCGATCCACATGACACACTCGCATCCTCCTGAGGGGAATCGGATGGTGGACACTGGTGGCTCGTTCAAAGATCTAGATTCTTAAAGATCTTGATTCTCAAAGATCCAAAGCGTGTTGAAGCAGAATATATACCCACAGCATAACACTAAGGATCATTGATTCAAGATAAGTGGCAACCTAAAGCGTTCGAAGAGACACGGGACTCGGCAACATGACTCAGCATCATCTGTAACCGGTTTCAACCTTTCATGGAACCACACTGATAATTGATATGCGAGTAGGTCATTCTTACCGTCGTAATCGTATTCACTGTTCAGTGTTCTAACCCTTTATTTATTCCGAGTATGCGATGCTGAGTGCTCCAGCAATCGGAGGACACTCCCCATCCCATAGACGCTGAATATACTGAATCGATCATCTCCCCGGTGTGGGGGTGGAAGGATTGGACAATGAGGAGGTATGGTGTCTAGAAGTGTCCCATCGCGGAGCAGCGATCCTCCGAGGCATATCCGGTCATCATGGTTCATGTATCTCATAGGGCCACAGGCTCATTGTCCATTCCTTCGTCCCTATTCTTCGAACTTCGAATTTCGGGGTCAACCGTCACGGTGGTGGCGGATTCAGCATCTCGATTCTCCGGGATCGACTCGTCGAGAGAATCCTCAGAACGCCAGAGCACACGGCATCGCATTGGACTCCGAATGAAAAGGGATAACAGCTGTCAGTGAACTGTGAACACGACCGTAAGAATGACCTATTCGTATGTCAATTAACAGTTGAAACTTGAACGATACACTCAACAGTTGCAACGCTATCAGCGAGAAATTAGAGTCGCGGACGGAATTGAAAGGTCGAGTGCCGCTCCGTTCTCGCACTCGTTCTGGTTCAGCCATAGAATGATTACGTGCAGCTTGAGCGTCGTCGTCTTCTAGAGTAAAGACAGCTTGGAATCAAGATGCCTTCGGACGCTGGAATTGGAAGTGTTGATACGTAAATGTCAGAAAAGTGAGTGATGTCTGATGGATGCGAGGGATCTCCGACCGAGGGTTCAAAAGAAGTCGCTGATAGTTCTGTCGAAAATTGTCGAGATTGGGTCTGTATTCGACATCTTGCAGGAAAAGCATGACAGTAGAGATTCGGCGTACGGAGGGGGTCACGGATGCGTTCGCCGCTGAGTGAGTTGGTGGAGGGCCGAGGCATGTCAAATTCTCAGTCTTTCTTCGGGAAGCTGTGGATGGTGGGTATACTCGAATCGAATGTGGCCGTTATGTTCCACGAATCAACACGATCTCAAAGGAAAACATACTCCGTACAGAGTACCATTTCTCGCTTCTTGACGCGTCACGCAACGTCGTCCGTGACGGTCCAGTTTCCCCGCTGAAGCGCCAGACAGAAACAAAGAAAGGGGAGGGCGGGGCGGATCTACCTACACGTGGATGTGGTGTGAGTCACGATGTCAGATATCACTGATCAGATGCAAAGAGACGGATCTCTTGGAGCGGAACAACCAGATTCGGTAACATGAAGTCTGGAGAAGGGTTCAGGACTCAGCCTCTCAGGTACCTACGTTCCTTACATGTATGTACGGATTACGGAGTACATAGGTCTACGGAGTGATAGAGTAAGTTGGAGTAGAGCACATAGTACCAGGTAGGTACTTGTAAGTATAGCACCCCGGTCCCGATCAAATAAGGCACGTATGTACCTGCGCACCTATAGGCAGGCATGTACATATAAACAACAGGGGGGGCTGCGCGGAGTCATGTTGTCACTGTTCAGATCAGAGTTCCATCCCCGGCGGCCCGGCCTGACCCGTTGCCCTAATGGTCCCTTGCTTTAAAAGCGTTTAATGCCTCAGATACATAGGTACCTTAACATATCGCTTGCAAGTTGGCAGCCTTGGCTTCATACTGCTGCAACGCTATCAACCTTCTTGCTGGCCTTGTCTTTGGAGTCCTGGTTCAGTGCCGTGCTTTTGCTTGGCACTGATGACTGATGTGCGAGCGAACGAAGCGGAGCAGAGGGGGCGAAGTAGAGACATGCGTCAAAATACCAAAGACCCTTGCATTCATGAACATCGACGCGTATGGAAGAGGGAAGCGGGCGTTGAAGCCTTGAAGCCTTGAAAGATAAGTCAACACTGAACAGATGGCGCTCCCCAGCTGTGCATCAGCGCCGACTCCCGAGCCGCAAGGACAAGAACCGATATCAGAGTTATCCGCTTCGGGTATGCCATGGTCCATTCGCCCGACGCCCGCGGCCCGGGAAGTTGGAACGACCAGGTACGCCAAGCCAAGTTTGGTCTACTCCGTAATTCTCATCCCGTCAGTCGCGATGCCTCCGACATCCCTCATCGATGATCGATGATCGTCAGACCTTTCAAGTCCGCTTGCCATAAAAATGCAAGTATGTACATACCGTGTACGGAGTCGGTGTGTGAATCAGATAATGAGAGCTCTGGAGGCTGGCCTTCTCTGGAGACTGGAGTAAGACCCGCCGTCTAAACTCTACGGTCTCTCAACAGGATAAGGGTCGTGACTCGTCAAGACTCAATTGACACAACTCGAGAGTTTCCAACTTATGTCGAGCGGAGATGGAAAATTCGCAGAAGCGGTGTCATGCATGTAGCAGACTAGCAGTGAGCATGCATGATGGTGATGCGACATGATAATGCACGCTCAGCCTTCAGGACAGCTATCTCTCTCCACTCCCGAGGGCCAAAGCCCTCAAACTGGAGTCTCGGACCGAAATCAAAAGTTCTTCTCAATTCAGACATGTCGTTATTTGCATGGAACTTACAAGCGTGTCTTCGTATTGAATCTACGGCGTCTTTCTTGCCCAAAACGAAACACGCCTTGTTCAGATGTTTTCTCACTGATGTCAGTTTGTTGTCGCCCGCTGTTTAAGTTCTGAGACTTAGTATTACAAATTCGAAAGCAGCAGAAACGAGCTAGGGAGAATCTGAATGACAATCGCAAGCGGCCAGGCTTCGATGGCCACCAGCTTCCTGATCAAATCATCAAACAAGGTCAAGAATGTGTACGTACGTGACGCCGGACGGTACAGCGCAAACAAAAAAGGAGTAACTTAGCGCTGAGCGAACGGAGTGTACGGAGTGTGATGTGTCATTTTCCGGCCCAAGGGCCAAGCAGTGTGACTTGTGTCTCTTCCAGGTTTCTTTTTAGTTCCCGTTTTTCTTTGTAAATTGTCGTGTTAAGACAGCTGTCAGCCTCGGCTTGCTTTCCCTTCCCTTCTATGTAGTTGCCGCCCTACTCGGATTGTACCTACTCAGAGTCTCAGACACATCATTGTGCGTCCCATGCACGGGGTGATCGTTTTTAGCTGCAGTGTCTTACAGCCCCGGCCTGGGGAACATCGGCCACCGGCCACATGTATTGGCAAATTCAGTGACCCATGCGGTCGAGATGATCAGGGCCCAGGGGCCAGGACCCGTCAGGTAACTTGTAAGTACAAACGACAAGATGGCGAGAATCCGAGAAAAGATGACAGACAGAAAGGGAGTCCGAGCAGTGGAGCACGTTACACGCCGGCAACAAGGAACTTCTCTCCACGTTACAGTCTTACTTCGTACATACTCCGTGCAAACGATGCTGTCTACCTATTTCCAAGCTGGTTCTGCAGTCTGCGAAGTGCGAAGCCTGTAGGGGGTGGGTTGCTTGTTGCCATTTGCGTCTTCCGATGGCGAGGCGGCGCAGACTCCAGAGCTGTACCTAAAACAAATGTCAAGTCTCAACTCAGAACTGTCGCAGACCCGTAGGGTGTACTCCGTAGAGTGTACTCCGTAGAGTCTCGACTAGACTTCGCTACAACGTAGACGGTGTAGATGAACAGACGCAGCTGAGACGCTCAGAAAAAGAGCTTTCAGACTGGGTGATTGGCCAACTTGGGTTCCTGTGGCAACGTGGTAACCTTGGTTGGTTCCAAGAAGGTCTACGGGTCCGGGGATACATACCTATGTGCTCGAGTCCGTCTAAGGATTGTGGCCCCCCGACTGAGGACTCCGAGGACCTGAGAATCTCGTTCGCCTTCATCGCGCTGTCGAGTCGGAGGTTAGCCTATTAGTATTCATCCTGATTCCTGACTAGCGGCGTGAACGGTGATCACGTAACTCGTTCACATGAATGATGACGCGGGCGCCTTTGATTGGCCAAGGCCCAAGAGTCACTGTTGGCCAAGCTTGGTACATATGTACCAGAATCACCACCTGTTTATTAGTTACAGTATAACAACGCGTGAATCGAGTACATACATACCTACATGAGCATCAGCAACTCATCCTGCTTTTGTAGCAGGCATTCCCATATTCCATACATGTCAGAAACTCCTCTTGATCTTCAAAAGCAACCATCTCAATTTTATGCGAGTCTCCACTGGGGAACTCTTCGTGATTTTTTAGCATATTTTTCTTCTTCACAATTAAATATGGAACACCTAAGTCGGCATTTGCCATTTGCAGACAATCAAACAAGATATCGAAGAGTCTCAATCGCATTGCCTAGTTGACAGGTTTCGGCCTTCATTCACACTGGCTGACGGAGATGAGATCGCAACACTCGTTATCCCACAAATCTCCTACTACTACACGACAAAGGTATTCGTTAAAAGGCAACCTCACGCAGATGAGCTCGGTCTGGATGGCTTTGGTAACCCGGCGGTCATTCCTTAACTGTAAGTATCTTGGACTGGGAGACGGCCGGCTTTTTCCCTCAAAAGTGGGAACTTCCTCTCTGGACGGTGCAAGGACAGGAGCAATACCGGATGGCCAAGGAAGCTCATAGCCGGGAAATCACCTCTTTCGATTCCCCAGAAAAGTATCTGAAAGAGTGCTCTTAGTCCCGCGAGCATTCAAGTGTAGCTCTGTTAAAACTCAACGAAGGTGGTCGGTTCACCAAGAGGAGACCGTCTTCATCGTCTTTCAAGTGTTAAACAGGCTGTTGGTTAGAGATCAATTGAGTCATTCACCCCCGGCCCTAACTCTCTTTTTTGTTGTGCTTGTTGCTCCTTACAACTCGAACGATTTGCAGTGTTGGTTACACCAAGAAACGATGCACTAGTGCGAAAGGGTGGAATTCGACGATAGTTGTGATTCAAGTTGATGATGTACATACCTACCTTACTCCGTAGACCTATTAATAATAAGAGAGAAGAGAAAAGGAGAGGAATCTTAGGAGATATGTAGGTAGGTACCTCCTCTTAGACGTGAAAAGGGGGGAAAGCGGGGCTGCAGTGCTCGTGAATGCGGGTGGCGGAACCGCCGTGCCGATTGTACTCCGTAGATTCGGATAGAACAGTCGCTAGGATTTAGTCAGGTAGGTACTTCTCTTCTCCATACACAAATCTCACAAACCATGGCCATGCACAGTATAACACACATTTTATAGCCAGGGGAGCAGTCCAATCATTTGGAGTTGTGAGACGTGTTGGTTGCGACTTTGTAATTTTGTAACGATGGAAATCTGCTCAGCCTTCACGATGGGCCCAGGGGCAACAGAGCGTATTGTCATTGGTCAGTGGCACCTGCTGTTGGGTGACTTCCAACTTCTCCGTACCTCTGGGAAATGCAAGTTCAGCAACATATCCGAGGAAGTCCGAAGCCGCCCAACGCCGAAACGGTAATGGAAGACTACGAACTCACGTTGTATCACGGATGCAGAGTATTGGCAAAGCAGCGCAGACTACCTACAAAATGCCGTCAAGAAAATTGAAATGGCATTACGAGCAGGAGTCTAGTGTCTGTTCGTAGGGGCATAAGCGGCAGTATTTCGATATCGGCGAGTTGAAGCTCACGATGCATACCTCTTAGGTACCTAGACAGGCAAGGTACATATTAGTAATTACGATACATACGTACGGAGTACATACAGACATACATTTTGCAAGGCACGAATCTGGTTAGGTATTTCCACTGTTTTAGCGCCAAACTTGTCATCTGCTGCCTGCAGGCTGCACCTCAGCCCCCGCCAACGAGCTCGAAAACTTCGACTTCATAGACCTAGCATCACGAGACGCCCAAACGCCATGCTCTGTCAGTACCAAGAGAACTGAGAAACTCTCTGACCTCTCGTCTTACGAAATGATCAGTCCGGTTGATCAGGCTGGACATCGTCACGACACGCACGACATGAGTCACATGACACGCACGTCCGCACGAGTGACGACGTACACGGTGCACCGACACGATGATAAACGAAACTTGACCTACCTATTCGTAGGTCCCCTTTGCATGCTCATTGCTACCTCGTCGACGGGGGCTACTCCGGTGACATCGTTGGCCTAATGCTACCACT
Organism: Claviceps arundinis; assembly: GCA_018360175.1. Taxonomy (NCBI): domain Eukaryota; kingdom Fungi; phylum Ascomycota; class Sordariomycetes; order Hypocreales; family Clavicipitaceae; genus Claviceps; species Claviceps arundinis. The sequence continues at coordinate 89,752 of SRPS01000103.1, forward strand.
CGCTATCTTACCAGCTGTTGTAGCCTATGACAGGTCGGAGGCTGCAATCATGAGGCATAATGTACATGCATGATGCAACGTGTCCATAATCAACACTACAGAGTATGTATGCACCAGAGCGCGGTATTTAAAGGCCGGCGCTTCTTCCCAATGACAATAAGCAAGACATGATCATCACTGAAACGAAGCCCCTCTAGCATCCAACGCAGCCGGCCACCGCCATTTTGCCATATGCTTGACGCTTTGCACGACGCACGGGCTCATAACCCTGGGCCTCTTTGCACATTATCTGCATCTCATCATTCAGATTGAGGCAACAAGCCATTTTTGGCCGGCCGGTTCCCCGAAGCCCCTCGTGGCCTCGTCCCCTTGCCGCGCGGCACGCCTGGCACGCCACGACCTCGAACCAGTCACCAGTCACCACAGTCATGTCTGCACCTGAAGCGATCTCAGTCGGGCCTGTCTCGCAACTTTGGATGGTCCGATATCGACAGGGAATGCGATAGTGTCTTTGACTGTGGGGAAACATGTCTTCGAATAAGTCGGTGGCTCGACATCTCCGCCTCCTCTCGTCTCTCTTTACTCGGCCTCACGGCCCACGACCTATGCAGCTCTGAGCATGCTACAATATGGGACCGCATTTCCAGACTCTAGTCCACCTGGGGGGCTGCCACTCAGGCTGGCTGCTCCGAGCAGACAGCGACATGGCATTGTTTCTGGTCTTGAAAGAAAGGACAGAACCTGAACAGGCGGGATCAGGACCTCTTGGGCTTCCTGGAACCTGGAGCTAAGCCTTGCAAGACACCCCCTCACTGGGAAGCGGTTGTCTTGCCATCCCCGTGCATAGAATGTATCACGCGCTCCCTTCCTGCTCACTCGTCGTCGCTCGATTCTGGCTGCAAAGTGTCCGTGTCGTATCATCTCGACGATTCCGACAGGCTGCTACTGTCAAGCTAATGTAGGTATGTAGGTAGTTTCTCATCCGAGTACAGATAATAGAGAATACTCTGCATGTGGTCAGTGGTCACTGAGCAGTGAGTGCAGTTATTGCAGTGCGGAGCCTCAGGGCTCTGGGCCTCTTCTGGCAAGCTGGTGACTGGATTACCTATGCGTGGAAAAAGAACAACAGAATACGAGAGACAGTGAAAGAGGGACCGTGTTGTTTGAGGGCATGCTGCCGCCTGCGGTTCCATACGTAATGGAGCATGCTGCATGGCTTTGCATGTCCGACGCATGTTGGCGCTTGGCATTCTGACGGACAACTCTCCGTCTTTCAGGAGCTTTCTCCTCCGTTGACCTTCTGCCCGCATAGGTACTGTTACACTGATGCAATAATGAAAGCGCGTGAAGTGCATATGCATACATAGGTACATGGTGTTCAGGGATATGCACTCGAGTCTCGACGTCGTCTCAGCCCGGAGCCGAGCCGCTGGCATGTTGGCTGCAGCTCTTTGCATCTTCGCATATGTACTCCGTATGTATCACCTGTGGCCTATGCGGCTATTCCAATGGTAAATCGGGCTTGACGGTCTCCAGGTCTCATACTACCATGGTTCGTAACTTCGTATCTTCCTGAACAGAGACAAGTGATTTGGCATGTCTTCAGTGTTCACCCCCTCCGTGTGTCAAACATGCAGTGTCATGCTTTTCTTACAAAGGGACCTACTTTCTAGCTTAACGTCGTATTTCATAGTCGACCCGCGAATCCAAAAAAATATAAATAGGCCCGGCTTTCCTCTCGATAGAACCGCTGGGGGTTTTTTTGAAACTTTTCTAACTGTGTATTGGTTTAAATCTGTTATCTGATTACCATCAAACGACGAAGCCGGCACATTCACTGCGCAACGCCTGCACTTAGACTACGGACGACGCGATCAAAAACTGAAAATGCCGACGTTTCCCGAGGGTGAGTGCGAATCCTCGAGGTTCAAATCAGTCACGACTCTTGACTCAACCTCAAGCTATTTGAATCATTGGAACGACATACGCGATGCAAACTGTTGAGTTGTGGCATTCGTCAAGTTGACAATAGGTACATTGCTAACATTTCATCAGATGTCAGGTATTTCGAG